>LPNX010947787.1:73053-119758 GCA_001517045.1 Pseudotsuga menziesii
TTTCTGCCCCCTTTGCTCTGATACCATGTTGAAAAACCGAGTTTTACTGCTTGCTGGTTTAATGAACAATTTTGTGTGTTTCACTTCAGCCGATTTTGCATAGGCCTGAAGCTACTTATAAAAATTTTCTGAACAATTTAAACACGCAGAAAAAACACTAACAGGCTGAAATCACATGCATGCACACCATAAAAATTACTCAGAGATTTTTGGCTAATCAGCCCTGGAAAAACCCCCACGGGGAAAACCAGTCAGAGAGGAGAGATTTAATTATTTCTTCAGCAAAGTACAGGACAGAAAATTAAATGTGAAAATACAACTTATCTCCACCAGCAGTCTTTTTCTCAAAGTCTGGAAAAATGTTCAGCAAACCCAGCAGTACATTTTTCTCGTTTTCTGTGCCTGAAATAAATGCTAATGTACAGCAGCAACCTGGCCGTACATCACCTCGAAAACTGTGCCAACAAACCAGTCTGTACAGCAGCTTAGAAAATCGTACCAGCAATTAATACACCGTACTGTCTCGATATTTGTGCCAGCAAATTAATGCAGGCCGTACTGTCCCTCGAAAACCGTGCCAAATTAATGCTGATATCTTCCTCGATTCCTGTGCTGAATTTAATGCAACCGTACAGCCAACAAACAGGCTGTACTCACCTCGAAAACTGTGCACTATTAAATGCAGCCGTACTGTGATAAATGCAGGCCGTACCTTGTCTTGGAAATCGTGCCAGCATTAAATGAACAGTACTCTTCGATTTCTGTGCATGAAATTTTTTTCTCTGCAAGTGAATAAACCCTCGTCCTTCTCTCCCAGCGCTCTTCTCTTCTCTTCTCCTGAAAAATGAACAAGTGAAGTACCCTTTTGCCTCCCTCATGCTTTTTGTTTACCCTAAGTGAGTTTCTTAATCCAACGGTGGAGAAAGAATCAAATCAATGGACGAGATTGAATGAGAGTGAAAATCACTTTTATTTATTTCTCATAAATAAAATCACTCACCCACTTAAATTTATCAAAAAGTGACTTTACTGTTATAAAGTCTCATTAAGTGACATTTAATGTGAGGGTCACTTTTTCCCTCTTAAAGTGACTTTAGGCAAAAATTAAAGTCACCTAGGGAACATCCGCCTAGGTACAAAAATCAACATTCCTCTTTCTCTTATGGATGAAGTTGGATGCTCTCTTGGGATTACTCATGCTTTGTGTATGCTAGAATTATTAGAATAACTCATGCTCAAGTAAGTCTACTCCATTTTTTAGTCTTGCTTAGTGAATGGTAGGTAAACTTTGCTTCTTGAATGAGTGGATGGTATCCGTAGGGATATATTCTCCTTGAATAGGGTCTTTTATATACTTTGAATCTCCTTAACATAGTAAAAATGCTCATAAGAGCGGGTTTTTACAAATTTTAGCCTTGGATCTCCAACTTTTCCTTAGTTTGGGCTCTTGAAATGAACCCTAGATGGTGTTTCAAGAAGCCCTAATCTAGTTGAAAAGGAGAAATACCTTCAAGAGAAAGGTTGATCACCTTTCTCTAGGCTAGGTTGTGAGGGTCTCATCCATAAAAACCCTAAGTTGTCATTTTTTAAAAATTACTCTTTCTTTTTCATGTGTAATTGTTGCATTTTACATGGTATATTAGGTTAAATTTAGGTCTGCAATTTCATGTTTAAAACCCTAAAAAATAAATAATTTCACATTTTTTCTTCCCTAAAATTTCGGCCCTCTCTACTACAATTTTGGCCTACCTTGTTTGTCCCTATAAACCCTAGAGCGAAATTTTAGGAACCCAAAAAATACAAAATAAAAAATAAAAAACTTTAAAATCTTCCCTAAAACCCATAAAAGCAGTCCTAAATATTATTTTTCTCCATCCCTAAAACCTAGCAACGTTAGAGATGTCTATTTCTCCCTTCCTAAACCCTTTCTCCTTCTTTTCCAGTCCTCTCCCTCTCCTTCTTTGCCCTCAGCCTTTATCTTTAGGTCTGCTACAGACCTCAGTCATCCATCCTCCACTGTAATCTTTCCCTTAGGATCTTCCCTATGCTTGTCCAAGCTTTGGACAACCCTCTCCTTGGTTGTAGTGGCATATTAGTTTCCTTTTGTGTCCATCCATAAGGTCTGTAATTTATTGCAGACGTTCTACCGCCTGCTACCCTATATCCTACCACAAGAAAAAACATAAAAAAACAGGGTTAGCAACATGTTGTTAAAGGACAGTGGAAATACTTGCATATTATTGGCATAAGGAGATAAATTGTGATCATTTGCATGCTACAGAAGAGTTCTACCTAAGTCAATTAATGTACTCTAATTTCCAATTATTGATACAGGTTGAAGTGGTTGGAATTACATTTGATAGTGAAACTTGTTTGATTGCAAAGTTACATTTCCTTATATGCCCTACATTGCTAACCTACTACTACTCATAATTATTTAGGACTGTCACACTGCCATATTGCTGCTATAAATATCAGTCCTTATACTTTTATCATAAATTGATTAGTTTCTCATCCACTTACATTATTACACTTCCATTGAATGATCTATGTTATATGGTTAATGATTACTTAATGGTGAATGATTTATCTTGAGTGCTAAATTTATATCGAATGATCTTGACCATTTCTCCATTGGGTACATTGTCATTGATACATTGCGCTAACATCTACAAGCACTAAAATCTAAGTGGTATGTCTTATTCATTTATAAAAACATATTGATTGAAGGCACTCGTCTCTAACTTGGTCTTCTAGAAGGCATATCTTTCTTTGTCATAAGTATGTTGCATATAACTAAAGGGCTCTCCCCTTGGAAGTTACGACACTCCAATGTAGTTTGGAGGAGTGACTAAAATGACAGTGGTCACTTTCTCCGCGCATTTGTTCATTAGATACTAGCCTTTCTATTTCATCTGGTAACACTAAAAACCTCTAACATTATCAATTTCCTCAAGTTCCATCAACACAATTAATACTTCTTGGCACTATAGTGTTAGAGAAAAAAGAATATTATATTGATAAATAATTGAATTTCTGAACAGTTATAAAAGATATGGGGATTTTAGATAAATTATACTAAATTTTTTCTAATATTACTTATCTTGTTCTTTCTTTCCCTCTTCTTTTTTTTGTTGCTCCATTGCATCTTAAGTCCGCCCCCTCCCCTCATTATTTCCCTATTCTCTTTTTTTCACTTTTCTCATTTTTCTTTGTGAATTCATAGGGCTTTGAAATAAACTTAATAGACATTAAAGCTAAAAACTCAAAGAATTCTTATAATGTATGCCAATTCCTTTCTATCGACTTCTCTATCTTAGTTTTGCAATTCATCCATGAGAATGGCCATCTTGGGTCCGAGCCATGTTTAGACTCTTCCAACTTTTTATCTATCTTGGACGTATATTTCCTCTAATATTTTTAAATCCTATGGTATTGGGAGAGCATGCATTTTATATGTACAACATTAATGACTCCATGGGTTATTCTTTTATATTTGACATCTAGAAATTGTATTTATGTTAATCTTTTTTTATATGTTGTGTTTACTTTTGTTTAATTCAATGTGATCCCTTTTTTATGTTTCCTCCTAAAACAAGATCTCATGGCGTAGAATGTGCCTTAATTTAATCTAAATATTCACATGAGCTCTCCATGTCACTACCCATTGGGAGATTTGTTGGTAATTTTCTTTTATTCGTGAACATTATGGATATGATACATAAGATAATAATATAATATTTTCTTGTACACATCAATGTTTCCTTCAAATTTCCAATGAACCTATTTAAATCGTTCTATATATGTATCTTCAATTCAATGTGACATTACTTTTTTGTATTTATATGTTAGTAGATGTGTGAATTGTTATTGGTTTATTTATGTGGGAAATTAGAAGCCTAACTACTAACCTTATGAAGAAATCAATTGTTTAAGGTAACACCACCATAGGAGAGTTTTCCCAATCTCACTAACACTTTCTAATGCATTTTTGAGTTTGTATTGTTTGGTATGGTTTGTGATCATATCCTTTAAAGAACCAAGAAACTACGAGAAAACTGGGTTAACGTGGTCATATGCCACCTGATCAACATAGTCAAAGTCCATTGATGTAGATCATATCACATTGAAGATAAAATTTGTATATCATATCATATTGTAGATAAAATTTGTAGATCATACCTAAATGCAATTCTGTTCTACATACAAGAAGTGTTAGCAACAATTTTGGTCCCTAGGATAGGAATGGTAAGAGTGAGTTGTCCCAAAATAAATCAGATTGTCTTTAAAACAAATTGAATAACCTTTGGTAATTTCTTATAGGATTGGTGATTTTTTAGTAGTTGAATAGGTTGTCCATTTGTACGCTATGTCCACAAAAACGGAGTACCAACTACAAAGTCGACTCTGTGCATTCTAACCAGCATCAGTGCGCTCAACTTTCAGTGACTTTCCAACAAATGTTTGTAGTTGGTGGTCAGTAAGGATTCCAACTTTATCTTGAATCTTAGCCTGAACATTGGACCTGGAGTCATTATTGAGAATCTCTAAGAAAATAATATTTCCCAAAATAATTTTATCAATATCTGCAAATTTCCTTCTACAAGAATTTCATCAAACAATGTGCCAGGATCCTCTTTCCTAAGGCACATTCTTTGTTGTAACATGCTGTCAAACAACAAATTCACATTGTTATAAAACTAACAAAATGATATACAGATATTTCAACTCTTGCATTTTTTGATGTAGTTTTCACACATGTCAACATAGCCTTGATCGTACCGAACCTTTCAGCTTGTCAACATCTAGCATATAAACTCTAGTAATTGGCACTTTGCCACTAGTATACCTCTGACACCCGATTTTAGGAACACGTGTTAACACTTCTCTTTATTGCACTAGTATATTGTTGTTGGATGCATATGCTTTGTAAGTCGTCCTGTGAGTATATTGTATTATCCCACATTCATGGGGATTAATAGTTTTTAGATTAGACTTAGTATATAAGTACATGTTGAGGCAAATGAAAGCATCCATGAGTTATTTGTATTGATATTTCTCAAAGGAGGTTTCCCCATCGAAGTGGACTACGATCAATAAATGATGGATATGCTCTAATATTTCTATTATATCATGCTTTTTCATTAATTATTTCTAGAGGTTTCTCCCTTCTGGTATCAGAGAACTTTCTTGGGCTTGCTGGATGGAATTTCTGTCAAATTTTTTTTCTTTCACAATGGCTTCTCGATGCTTTGATTATTGTACTAGCTCTTCTTCTTTTCATTAGTATTATTCATTTCAATTGCAAGTTTAGATCAAGGAATAACCCCTATCTGCTTAACTATGGGAAGTACCTGGGCATATCCATAAAATTCATTGTGAGGAGTACCATAGGAACCCCAAAGTAGTTGGTCATTGAGAGGACCTACCAGCAAAATGGGAAATGACCCCTACCTAGTTGACTAGTTCCCACCCGTGAGGTAAACCAAGAGTTTCTGTTTCTGGCAATGCGGTTATCATTTTTACGTGAATCGTGGAGTGAGGGGCACTACCCCAATACGCAAGTCATTAGACAACATTGGTGGCCGAGTGAATCCATTGAACCTTTAGAATGTAAAACATACTTGGGGTCCATGTATATTTCTAGTTGATAAATAGAATATTGCATATGTCCAAAGCTGTCAAATATTAATTCCACCGAAAAAATATATAAATTTTTGTTTTTTTGCCATAACTTCTTTGATTCTCACCCAATCGCCTTCAAATTTTTCCACAGTGTTTATTTATTTTTTATGCTTCCTTGTCCCTCTTTGACAAATTTTCTCATTCTTTCACCCCACTTCTAAAATCCCCATTTTTCTCTTCCCTGACTCTCAAAAAGTGTCCAAAACCTAGCCAAACCCCAATTGCCCATCATATTTTTTCCCAAATCCAAATTTTCCTTTTCTAAAAAAAAAATGTTTTTGTTTTTATACCCTTCCCCTGAAAATTAAATAAATAAAAACCATGGTTATGGTTGCCACCTGTGCAGGAGCAAACAAACAAATGTAAGATGAACTTTTCGTCCTCAAGACCAAACTCCAAGATCTAGATGAAAAAATTATCGACCTCCATATTCAGCATTCATCCATAAACAATAGATGACATCTAGATTTTTTTTCCAACATTGGGTTCTCTTCTTCTAACAATTTTTGTAGGATGAAGCTTGATTTTCCTCGCTTCAATGGTGATTATCCAACTGGATGGATATACATGGAAGAATAATATTTTAGTCTACGTAATACTTTTGATGTCAACAAAATCCCACTTACATCCTTTCATTTGGAACATGAATCCCTTCAATGGTTTCGTTGGTACATCAAGGCTCATGAAGAGCCAAAATGGACAAATTTTCACCAACTCCTTTTGCAACGATTTGGCCCTAGTACTTTTGATGACTTCACAGGAGAACTCACTAAACTTCGCCAAACTGGCACTGTGAGAGAATATCAGACAGAATTTGAGAGGCTGGCCAATCATACAGAAGGATTGTCTAATGCATTCTATAGGATTTGTTTTATCAGTGGTCTAGAGGATGCAATCTGATATGAGGTTAAAATGTTTTGTCCCGACACAATTATGGAATCCCTAGGGATGGCTAAGTTGGCGGAGGACAAGATCGTAGCTCAACAGTGCTCCAAATCTACTTTTTTTCCATTCAGAAATATGGTTTCTAAAAGACATCCGATCACACGAGCTCCTAGAACCACTCATGTTAAGAATTTGTCTGAAGCCAAGATGTGGGCACATAAAGAAAAAGGGCTTTGTTATAATTTTGATGAGAAATTCACGAGGGGACATAGATGTGTTGAGAAAAATATATATCTCTTGGATGTGGATTCTCCTCCTGCACTTGAAATTTTTGAATATGCTTAGGATCCAATAGAAGATCAAATCGACATTTAGCAGTCGCCTGTTGACCCTCCTTCTCGGGATGACCACCTAGAGATATCTATCCATGCATTAGTTGGAGTCACCACCCCAAACACCATGCGGTCAAGGGGTTCTTCAAGAATATCCCTCTTACAATATGCATTGATTCAAGTAGCACTCATAACTTCATTGACCCTCAGATCGCCAAACAGGCTTATTGTTTTGTCCATCCTTGCTTCAACTCTGAAGTCATGATTGTCAATGGGGGAACCTTACCTTGCAAGGGGAAGTGTCGCAATGTGTGTATCTCTATTGGATATTATAACTTGCACTATGACATGTTTTCCTTTCCCTTAGGCGGCTGTGATGTGGCTTTGGGCGCTCAAGGGTTACGCACACTTGGAGGCATCTTATGGGATTTTGCTGAACTTCAGATGCAGTTTTCAGTCAATGAGAAAACAGACACATTCAAGGGCTTACAACCAGGGTCTCTCATCATCATGAGTTCACATCACATGGAAAATCTACATAAGAATAATTCACATGGTGTCATCGCTTAGCTCCATTCCATTTATATGAAACCATCAGCGGTCCCCACTACTCTGTTGGATCTACAACAAATTTTGTATCGATATGCATGTGTCTTTATTGAACTAGTGGATTGCCACCTTCAAGACCAAAGGAATGTCGTATTCCACTCCTTCTTGGAAGCGTCCCTCCCAACATTAGGCCCTGTTGCTATTTGTTTCACCAAAAGACAGAGATTGAGATGCTCATTCAGGACTTCCTAAAGCAAGGTATTAATCTCCCTAGTACCAGTTCCTTTTCTTCACCAGTTCTTCTTGGAACAAAAAAAGGTTCATGGAGAAAATCCCATTATATTCACCCGCAACTCCCTTTCTGGTAATAATTTAGTCGCCTCTAAATATGAGAAATAAATTATGGTTATTTTTCATGCAGTATATAAGTGGCATCCAAACCTATTAGGGAATCATTTATGCATCAAGAATGGTCACCAGAGTCTGAAGTATTTCCTAGAACAACGGGTCTCATCCCCAACACAACAGAAATGGGTTAGAAAACTCATCATTTATGACTATGAGATAAATTTCAAGAAGGGTAAGGACAATATTGTGGTAGATGCTCTTTATCACACATTTGATGACCATGTTTCTCTTTCATATATTTCTATGCCTATTCCAAATTGGTTGCAATCTGTTCAACAAGGCTATGTCAATGACTCTTCATTCTCTGAAATCATCCAACATTTTTCCAATAATCATTTTGTTGTACCGCATTACTCTTGGGATGGTGTTTCTCTGAGATACAAGGGTCATTGGGTGCTTCCCAGAGAATAGAACTTCAACAGGTTATCTTTTATGAACTCCATGTTTCTCCATCGGCAGGGAACTCTGGGTTCCTCAAAATGTATGAGCAGTCACGGTGTAACTTATTTTGGAAGGGACTGAAAATGGAAATTTAACAAATAGTGGTTGAATGTGATACTTTCCAGTGCCACAAGGGTGAAATGACACTCCTTTCAGGATTGCTCGAACCCTTTCCCATCCCTACATGGACGTTGGAAATATATTTCGATGGATTTCATTGAAGGGCTCCCCAAATATGGAGGGAAGACAATGATTTTGGTTGTTCTTGATCACCTCTCCAAATATAGTCATTTTTTTGCTCTCATCCATCCATATACGGCCTCCTTAGTCGCACAAATTTTCATGGGCCAAATCTTCCATCTTCATGGAATCCCTTCTTCCATTGTCTCAGACCGTGATGCAACTTTCACAAGTCATTTTTGGACAACTATTTTTCCACACTTGCACCAAACTGAAGATGAGTTTAGGGTATCACCCACAAATAGATGGTCAGGCTGAAGTTATCAACAAATGTTTGGAAACGTATCTTCATTTCTTCACCTCATAATAATGGCATCAGTGAGAAAAGTGACTCCCTCTCGTTAAATGGTGGTACAATACCTCCTACCATAATACATCTAAAATGACTCCATATGAAGCAATTTATGGTCAAGCGCCGCTAGTTCCCCTTGCATACACCCCCGAAAGTTCACCAGTTCAGGAAGTTGACATAACCCTCCAAAAACAAGATCAAATTATTCACATTTTGTAGGAAAATATTCACATGGAAATAAACCAGATGAAACAACATGCCGATCAGCAGCATTCTGAGTGCACTTTTCAAGTCGATGATATGGTTTTTCTTTGTCTACACCCTTACAATCAATCCTCCCTGAAACTCAAAGGGAATCATAGGATAGAACCAAAATTATATGGGTCATATAAGGTTCTTCAGAAGATTGGGTTTGTTGTTTATAAATTGGAACTTCCTCCTTCTTCTCGCGTTCACCCACTATTTCATGTCTCTTGTCTTAAGAAACTTTTTTGCACTGACATCAGAGCACAAACTGTTTTACAAGAACTATATAATGAAGGATCCATCATTATGGAGTCGGAGGCCATCCTCAAAAGGTGCACTAGTCAGCTTCAATCTCTATCCATCACAAAGAAATTAATTCATCCGCACGACATTTAACTAGAGGATTCTAAATGGGAACCACTCCTTTAGATTCAGCAACAATTTCCACATCTAAATATTTGAGGACCGAGGTTTTTTCAACAGGGATGGGATGTAAGGAACCTATGTCAACCCTTCTCTTTACTTCATTAGTATATTTTTGTTGGATGCATATCCTTTGTAAGTCATCCCGTTTGTATATTGTATTATCCCACAATCATGGAGAGTAATAGTTGTTTACATTAGACTTAGTATATAAGTATTCGTTGAGGCCAATGAAGGCATCCATGACTTATTTGTATTGAGATTCCTCAAATGAGTTTCCCCCCTTGAAGTGGCATGCGATCAATCAATTCCTTCTGTGTTTTGTTATTTCAATGATATCACGCATTTTTATTATTTATTTCTAGAAGTTTCTCACACCCAAAGAATTTTGCGACAGTCGATTCCTTACTATCCCAACTACTGTTGAAATCCCTTGTATTGCAAGGTTTATTCGCATTCCCTTCATTGTCATAAGGTTTGTTTTCTAGTTCAACTGGAAGAAATCAATGATCATGATCTGGTGTGACATTTCATTTTATTACGAAAACCCTATGAATTATTTTATTACCAGAATAGTTACAGTTATATTATTTTTAAAAAATGATGGGGGATTGTGGCAAAACATTGCTTCCATTAGATACAAAACTGATAATATGTCCCAAAAAAACAGATGGAATACAATGTCCAAAAATTGGTTCTATGGTTTACTCAACTAACAAAATTCCTTTTAGAATTCGAACTATGGATAGTGTACATCCTGACAAACTGCCCTACTAGTAGTATAAATTTATAGAACATTGAAAATTAGCATGCAGATTAAACTTGCCCACTAGTCTTGGGCCTCCCATCCTGCTGAAGCCAAATTCGAGAAATCTTCTTATTTTTTTGCTTTGGGTTTTGTTCTATGGTCTCTTCTTCCATAGAAGCTACCTCTGATAATCCAACTAATTCCTCGTGGGATATTATCCCTCATCTCTTCAAAATTGGGTCTCTATTCCAATGCTATATAAACTATGTCTTGGAGCTCCTTAACCTTAGCAATTGTCGTCTCCAATTTTTCCTTTTGGATTTCATAATCAACCTCCAACATGAGAATTTTGTTTTGTGTCGTTCTAGTGAGATTTGATCAGAATCTGTTGTTTGTAGGTTGTCCTTTTTTCTTTTGAAGCTAGATCATATATTACATAAGACAAAATGTACATATACAGTCATTGCTGTTTCCTTGGGAGCTCAGGAACAGAATATTCCCAATCCAAAAAACCAAAAATAACTATAATCTGTCCATATTAGCCTGCAATGTATTTTTCCAAGAGGTTTTATGAAATAATTGGACTGGAAAATTCCCTTATCCCTATAAATAGACCATGCTTAACCAGACAAAAAAAACACTTAACCAACTTAACATCAAAACCAAAAGAGATAATAATACTATAATTCACAAAAGGTTGCAAAACAAGACCCATTCTGGAGTATGAAAACCCACTTCAATTTAGGATATCCACAGAAGATACAGAGTCCAGCAGTCTGTTTTTCCACGGAGGCTCCACATCCACACCAGCAGTTTCCTCATTGTCCCTATTTCCAGTTGCTCCTTTGTTGTTCATTGTGCTACCAAAATGAATATGGTTGGGTTTCTCTTCTTTCACGAGAGTCAGGTCGTTGCTTCCCTCTCTAGGATTCGATGTTGACCCAATCCAGGTTGGCGACATTGGAGCCTTCCATTCCCTCACCTCATAGTGCAAAAGAGGGACCTTCATCACCTCATCCAAATCAGCATACTAGTTTATAATTCCCTTCACTATGTGATTGAGTGCTTGCACCTTCGCTTGAGAGTCCTCCTTAAATCTTTGGATCTCACTGTTGATTTTTGTACCTACGAAGTTGTTCCCCTAGTGATTTTATCCCAAGTCACTAAAAGGGTAAAATAACATGACCCTACCATTAAATGACTTCAGATAAGTATTTAATTACACTTTAGAGATTAAAGTGACTTTTTAAATAAATTTAAGTGGAAATGAGAGGGAAAATATTTAACGGAGATAAAGTGATTTTTCTCATACATTGATGGGAAAACACTAGATCAAATGTGGGCCCTTGATCTAGTGACCTTTCATATACCATAATAAGGTGAAATGAAAAGACATCCACTCCAAAGGCCCACATTGATTTAGATGGATGGATGAGAATAAAGACTAATTTAATTCTCTCCAAAATTAAATTCACTCACCTCGCTTAAATTTATCAAAAAGTCACTTTAATATCTAAAATGGAATTAAATGCTTATCTCAAGTCATTTAAATTTTGTACAGTCTATACAATGTCATGATTTTAGAAATGTGTACAGTCCGTAAGTGGAGTTGAGAGGGAAAATATTTAATGGAGAGAAAGGTGATTTTTCTCATCCATTGATGGGAAAACACTAGATCAAATGTGGGCCCTTGATCTAGTGACCTTTTAGCTACCCTAGAAAGGTGAAATGAAAATACATCTAATCCAAGGACCCACATTGATTTAGATGGATGGATGCACATAAAGGCTAATTTAATTCTCTCCAAAATTAATTTCACTCACCTCACTTAAATTTATCAGAAAGTCACTTTAATCTCTAAAGTGGAATTAAATCCTTATCTCAAGTCATTTTGAAATACGTATAGTCTATACAGTGGCATGATTTTCAAAATCTGTGCAGTCCGTACAGTCTATACAGCCCATATAGTGGCACAATTTTCAAGGTTTGTACATTCAAATATGTACAATTTGTTCACTGTTGTTTTGGCATGAATTCCGAGACATAATTCTAGTTTTGCGGATGAGATAAGTTGTAATTCTTCTGTTGCACTTTATTTTGCAGAAGAAATAAAAAGAACTCTTTCTCAAATAGGTTTTCCCCTTGTGGGTTTTTCCTGGGAAATTTTCCAAAAATACTATGTCTGGAATTTTGTGTGTGTGTGACTGTCCTAAAATTTATGTCAATGAATTTTTCCAGTGTTTCATGTACAATTTGCTTAAGAGAAATCAATTCATCTATAGCATAAATGTTTATTGGGGTTGGCATTAAATAATGAGCAAGAGACTTGAAATCGAGGTGGCAAAAGACACTTAAAATTTACATGGTATTAGAGCTTTGTTAAAGAAGGAGGAAAATTAATACAATGAATATTTCAGATTGTTAGTGAATTTCTTTTGTCAGTGGGCATGACCTTGTTGAAGCTTGAATTTGCAGTAATATGGCAACAGGACTTAGGTTGGACTATAGACTATATGGGGCTAGGAATTTTTTCCCATGGAAAGCTAGGTTGGTGCTTATACTGGAGGAAAATGGACTTTGGGATGAAGTGATTCATAGTACACAAGTAAATCCTATTCAAGTTCTCGCTTCCATCAATCCACAAGCACTTGTAGCCTTCAATAAGAAGGATATAAAATCTAGAAGGGTTATTTTATATGCAATTAAAGACCATGTTATCCCACATTTATCAAGCAAATACAGTGTGTATAATATGTTGGATGCTTTGACCATATTGTACCAAAGTTCAACTGAGAACCAAAAAATGGTGTTGAGGGGAGGTTATTTCTGACACTGAGCTAGTGCAAACAATTGTTAATGGGATTGTGAATCCTTGGGATGTTTTTGTGGATGCTATAGTACCCAGGGATAACTTTCCTTCTTGGGACAAACTCTGGGTGATTTTGTGCAAGAGGAGACCCAGAGAGGTCTTGTGCAGGGGAGCTCTTCTACTAGTAGGGAGCATGAGAAGAATGTGGCTTCGACTGCCAAGTGAAATAATAAGTTCAAGAAGGTCCCCAAGAAGGGTGGGGCTAAGCAACAGGGTGGAAATAATAAGGACATGAGCACTGTAAAGTGCTTTGCTTATCATATTTTTGGTCACTATGTTGGACAATTCCCACAGAAGAAGAAGAACAAGCAAAAGAAGTAGACAGCAGCTTCAGTGGAGCCTGATGAGTTTACCACTAGATTCAAGAGAGAGTTTTTTCTCTATGTTCGACATGTTGAGAGAGAGAGAATCCATCATCACCAGTACATACATTGAGATTAAGAGGGAGCATTCTTTGTTGACTAGTCATTCTTTTAGTGCATCCACCACCAGCACTTGGTATATTAACAGTCAATATTCAATCCACATGACAAGTGCTCGAGATATGTTCTCTGGTCTTAAACTGGAAAGTATATATGTGGAGGTAATTTTGCATGTGACACAGTCATCATAGATGTTGGGCGTGGAACCATTACATTTCAGAGAGATTCCATGAGTCTCATGACTCTGACGGACGTGGTGTTTGTACCTGGGCTGAAAAATAATTTGATATCAGTTTCCATGATTGAGTATGGGGGACTAGGGGTGTATTTTATGGATGTACATGTGCGTGTTTTACCCAATACTATAGGACCATATGCCTCTTACACCATTCGAGTTAGATGTGGGAATTTGTACAAACTCTTATTTCAGCACCAACGTGCTTCGACACATATCAACAGCAATGAGGTTTGTGGGATATGGAATAGTAGAATGTCTCATATGCATAATCCAGCCTTGAGGATGTTAAGGGACATGGTTATAGGACTGCAGAGGGTGTGTTTTGGGAAATTACACCAAGACTTTATTTCTGAGCAGTGATAGCAGGTCAGTTGGAGTGCTTGATTTGATACATTATGACTTGTGTGGTCCTATGTCATATGTTTCTCTAAGAGGTTTCGAGTATTATGTGGCATTCATCGATGATCATTCCAGGAATACCTGGATCTACTTCCTTAGGAGAAATAAATCTGAGGAGGTCTTGCAGAAGTTCCAAGAGGTCAAATCTCTTCTGGAGAACCAGACTAGGAGGAGGATTTGGGCACTCAAATCAAATAACAAGGGTGAGTATACCTCCAAGGATTTCGATGAGTATTGTGAAAAGGAGGGTATATGGAGACAGTTGACAATAACATACACTCCTAAGAAGAATGGAGTGGCAAAAAGGAAGAAATGATCTATTGTGGGAGCACTGACAACCATGTTACATGATCAAAGTATCCATTCCTTCGTTTGGGTTGAAGCTTGTAGTACAGCTCTATACCTTCAAAATAGGAGTCCCCATTGTGCCTTGGGAAGGAAGAATCCTGAGGATATGTTCACCGGAAAGAAACCCTAGGTTGGTCATTTTCGAATATTTGGTTTCCTGACTTTTTCACATGTCCCTTCTAAGAAGAGGACAAAGCTGGAGCCCACTATAGAGAGAGAAATCTTTGTGGGGTATGATGAGACTTCGAAGGCCTTACGGATTTATCGTCCTTCCCAAAGGAAGGTTGTTGTGAGGTGAGAAGTGATAATTGAGGATTAGTCCTTTAGAAATTCCAAAGATTCAGTGTAGCAGTAGTAGCAAGTTTCCCCACCTCAGGGAGCTTTACAGGTAACTTCAGTACAGAGTACAGCTTCATGAGTTTTCGGGGTAACTGGACCACAAGTTACAGGCACAGGTTTTTCAGGTTTAGTGGTTCAAACAGTAGGTACTTCAGGGATAGGTTTTGTTTCTCAGGTCACAGGTTCACCATTTATAGCTATTGGATCTCAGGTTTCACCAACTCCTTATCAACAGGTTTCTATGCCATCTACTTTTGGGATTTCTTTAGATGATGATAGACGAGTTTGGGATAAACCTTTAGGGAAGAGGAATCCTAAATGGCTTCGTGAGACCTTGAAGGAAGGAAAGTATTTTGGAGTGCCCAAGGAACCAGTGAGGAATATAGTGATTTCAGATAGGTTGGGTATGGCCTTGGAAGCTATCATTTGTGATTCAAAGCCATCCACTTTTGAGGAGGAATCCCAACATCATGTTTGGAGATAATGCCATGATGGAAGAGTACCATTCCATCATGAAGAACGATGTGTGGGAGATTTTTCTTAGACCTGAGGGGAAGTTAGTGGTGACTTATCGATGGCTTTACGTGGTAAACTATGTTGCAAATGGCAGTGTAGAGAAATACAAAGCTCGGTTTGTGGCATGGGGTTTTTCATAGGTAGAGGAATTTATTTATGATGAGACCTTTGCATCAGTTGATCATTATACTTCTATTAGATCATTGATTTCCAATGCTGGGGAAATGGGTTGGAAGATCCATCAGATGGATGTGAAGACTACGTTGCTAAATGGAATCATACAAGAGAAGGTTTACATGGAGCAGCCACAAGGCTTTGAGATTCATGGGAGAGAGTCTCATGTTTGCAGGATAAAGAAATCCTTATATGGGCTGAAGCAAGCTCCTCGAGCTTGGTATTCTAGGATATATTATTACTTGTTGTCGATGGGTAATCAGAAGAGTGAGGTTGACCTGAATCTCTACTGCATCTTTGTTGGAGATGATTCGCTCATTCTTCTGTTGTATGTGGATTTTTTTTTATCATAAGTTATTAGAGACCTATTGTAGTTTGCAAGAGATATATTGCTTCAGAGAATGAAATGACTGACAATGGGTTGATACACTATTTTTTGGTACTGGTGGTTTAGAAGAATCCTGGTCATATTTTCCTGGGGTAGGGAAAGTATGCAATAGATATTCTGAGGAGGTTTCACATGGAGGATTGCAGGTCGATGTCTACACCTATGGTCACCAACTGCAAGAATCTTAATGCTTCTGAGGGAGAGTTGGTGGATCCTACATTATATCGTCATCTCATTGGTTTTTGGATATATCTTATCAACACCGGGACAAATTTGTGTTTTGTGGTAAACACTCCCACTCGGTTCATGGTGGATCTTAGGAGAGTGCACTAGTTTGACGTTAAACATGTTTTGATATACCTTGTAGGGATAGTGGATTATGGTCTATATTATAGGAGATCATATGGGGTTAGATTGATTGGCTTGACAGATTCAGATTATGCAGGCAGTGTAGCAAACCGGAAGAGCACTTCCAGATGTTGTTTCAGTTTGGTCTCGGCAGCAGTGTCATGATTCAGTCGGAAGAAAAATTTGGATACTTTGAGTTCTACAGATCATGAGTACATAGAAGCCATCCAGGCTAGTTGTGAGGCATTGTGGCTTTTGGTGGATTTATTTAATCAAGAGTCGAGTCCCACAATGATTTATTGCGACAACCGAAGCTACATTCATCTCTCTAAGAATCCAGTATTTCACAATTGGTCAAACTATATTGAGATCAGATACAATAAATTTCCACATATGAGCAGGTAGCATACATTCTAACGAAATCTCTGGGAAGATACAATTTTATTTACTTCATAAACAAGTTGGAAGTGGTGCAAAACACCTTCCTCGGTAAGAGGGAGTGTTGATTTTTGTACCTAAGAAGTTTTCCCCCTAGTTATTTTAACCTAAGTCACTAAAAGGGGAAAATAAAATGACCCTTGTATTAAATGACTTGAGATAATAATTTAATTCCACTTTAGAGATTAAAGTGACTTTTTGATCAATTTAAGTGAGGCGAGTGAAATTAATTTTCAAGAGAATTAAATTAGTCTTTACTCTCATCCATCCATCTAAATCAATGAGAGAGCAAGGAGCAAAGTTGACTTCTGAGAAAGAGAAGGAGAACGCAAGAGAGAGAAGGAGCATGGGCATGAATCCCAAGAATCCATACAGTAGTTTTGGGTACGTTTTTTGAGAAAAAAAATAGTGGCATGCATTCCCAGGAAGCGACATGATTTTCAAGAAAAATCATTCGAAGCCTGTATAGTCTGTATAGTGGCATAATTTTTGAAATCCGTATAGTTTGTACAATCTATATAGTGGCATGATTTTCAAGGTTTCTACAGTCAAATCCATACCATTTGTTCACTTCTTTTTTGGTACAAATTTCGAGACATAATTCTAGTTTTGTGGATGAGATAAGTTGTAATTATGTTGTTGCACTTTATTTTGTTGAAGAAATAAAAAGAATTCTATCTCAAACAAGTTTTCCCCTTTTGGGTCTTTCCTAGGAAATTTGCCAAAACTATTGTGTCTAAAAAAATTTATGTGTGTGACTGTCCTAAAATTTCTGTCAATGAATTTTTCCATTGTTTCATGTACAATTTGTTTATGAGAAATCAATTAATCTACAGAATAAATGTTTATTGGGTTGGGAACTAAACAATGAGCAAGAGACTTGAAACCAAGGTGGGAAAGACACTTAAAATTAACATGATGCTTGTAGTCGTTACTTCATCATGGATGAAGTAAAAACACCATTGGTTGAATGCTGATAACCCAGGTTCTTCTGCTCCCCACTGGATGCTTGCACATGAAAATGAAAAAATAACACTTGGGAGGAAATTAATCTTATGTCCATGGCATATGATACCCATATACCTTTGCATGGTTTCAGTGCAACTATCCATACTTCACCATTAATCCTATAGTTATTGTGCATCTTCTCTATATCTCCTCGCCTACATAGAAGGGATGGCCATTAAACCTTCCCATTCCATGAGCTACCTATCACCCTACCTGTAGGTCACATCATCTCTTTTTCATCTTCTCTACCTCATTATCACCTCATCCGAGGAGGCTAGATCCTCCAACTCTAATTATTGACAAGAAAGAGTGAGATGAGCATGCCTTTCCACTAACCATTTCTTTTGTATGCTCTCGTCATGTTGTTCCACTCCGGCATTAGCATGTTTGTTTGCCACCTTGTTGGTTGAGCATTTAGCATGAGAAGGGGGTGATCATGAGCAAAGGTTAGAACATAAGATGTGAACCGAAGTTGCATTTGTCATGGTCAATGGTCTCATCTTCCAAAGCACAAAGATGATAGGATGAGGGCCCCATAGATCCTCTTTTTTGAAGTTTGTCCCAATTCATGGTTATTCCATGTGCCATTAGCCAGAGAAAAGTGCATATTTTAGGCCAAAATCCTGTGTGCCAAATTTTATTCCAAATTTCATCCTTGTTGAGTAACTTCCCTCCCTATTTGAGAAAGTATGCCTCTATGACTATGAATTTACTAGAGGGTTAGTGACCCCACCAAAGAATTTCTAAGCATTTCTTTAATCTTAGATGTCTGCAATTGGATTCCTCCACCCATGGCTAAACATTCAGGTAAGCTAGGAGGCACATATCTTTCCCCGTGATTTTCCACTTCCTCCAAAATTCCTTTAGTGGATCTTGCTTCAAATAAAAGGAGACCGGATGGTTCTGCGGGTCAACCAAATTTTGAAAAGTGTTGTGCAATTTCTCTTTTAACTACAGAGTAGGGATTTGTTGCCAAGATTCCACCTAGACTCTTGTTGAAGCTCCATCTTTGAATTCCCGGAATCAATGTTCATAGACTAGGATCCTTTGTTTCCATGCAGCATTCCAAATTAGAGATCCTTGTTGAGAATCTTCCCAACATATTAGATTATTTTTCTCCACATTGGATGAGTATTTTACCCTCCACATTATAGCCTAGAGGTCTGATGTCCATTTCATCCAACACTACCATAATTTGGAACCTAAGAATTGATTAAGAATTTCAAGGTCACTAAGGCCTAGACCTCTACATCCTTTGGGTATGCAAAGGTTTTCACAACTGATGAGGACCCATTTCTTATTGTATGTTTCCCCAGTCCACTGAAACTTACGTTGGAGGAGGTTGTGGATTACTTTTACGACTTTCTGGTGGGATGCCAGGGCTGAAAAAATAAAAAGGGGAATGGGTTGTAAAGTTGATTTTAACAAGATGAGACAACTAGCTAAATTCAAGGAGCAAAAGGTCCAAGATGTGATCCTTTTATTCAAGGAGGTGAGAAGATCCTCCCAAGAACTATTGTGTAAGGCATTATCAACGAGGAGTATTCCAAGGTATTTGGATGGAAGGGTGCTCCAAGAAAATCCAAGGACACGAAAGGTATGAAATTATACATCCAAAGGGATATTAAATAAGAAAATTTGATACTTGAGATTGTTGATGGAGGTTCCTAAGGCATCACTAAAGTCTTGAAGGATAACTTTGAGAGGGATCGCCTCTCTAACTGTAGGATCCCCATCGAGAGAGTGTCATCTACAAATTGGCTATGGGAAGTGGGTGAGTTGATGCCATGTAGAGAAAGGCTAGTCAAACTTTGGTTGAAGATAGGAACTTTGATGCTTTGACTATGACCTTCATCCATTAGAATGAAAAGGAAAGGTGAAAGTAGATCGCCCAAGTGAATTCCTCAAGAGAGCATAAAGGTGTCAGAAGGTGAGCCATTCAACAGGATAGAAAAAAAGGCTGAGGAAGTGAGCACCATGATCCAAATTATCCAGTTAGAGTCAAAAACAAAAGTTGAAAGGATGGAATACATGTATTCCCAGCTTAATTTATCAAAATCCTTAGATAGATCTAGTTTGGTAATCATACATGGGATCCTCATAGCTAATAATGAGTGAATGACCTCATGAAAAAGGATGATACTTTCCATGATTTGTCTTCCCTCCACATATTTGGTTTTCTCTTGGGAGATCAAATATGCTAATAACATCTTTAATCTTAGAGCTATCACCTTCGTAATGACTTTATAGATGACATTGGATATGTTAAGCCCTAAATATGGGCACATTTCTCCCTATATTGTGGTACATTACATTAGTTTTAATGTTGGATTTGGGACATTAGTTGTAATTGTCATTAGTATGGTTATATTAATTATCTTGACTTGCAAAAGTGAGTTGTAATTGTATCTCTTAATCTCCAATATATAGGAAGGAGATATTTTCAATTAAGTGTCTTGTCTTGTGTACTCAATGCATTGCATAAGGAGGTTTCCCCCTCGAAGAGGATTTGTATTCATATATATTCTTCATTATTAAGTCTTGGACTACTCTTTCTGGTCTATTTCTACTCTTTTCATTCTCTATTTGGTAATTTGTTGCATAACATATAGTATCAGATATATTTCCTCGGGACTGGTTTCTTCAAAACGAGTCATCTTGGAATTTCCGCTACAACTTTTTTTTTTGCAAGAGATCAGCAATGATACTCAAAACCCATCTAGAAAAAATTACTAACTATCAGTGGTACAACTTTTAGATCCTGGCCCCTTACAGGTTTGTAAATATTTGTTTTTGAATCTATGGTTTTTTACTAGTCTAAAATATGTGTTATGGAAAGAAAGGTCATATCTAGGACATACAAGATTAAAATTGAGTAAGACCTATTGCATTAGAAAGAAGACAAACCATAATATCTTGGTTATATTTTTCAGACCCAGATCCAAAATATCGGACACGTGGAAGGCCGTGCAAGTTTTCTCTTCTGAAAAGAACAAAAATAAGAAGTGTTGGGAGATTTGCAATAAATTTATTAGCAATTAAAAATTATGTAATACCTATGACCTTAGAAAGAGGAAAAATAATTCTACTACAGGACGAAGTTTCAAACCCATAGGAGCCAAAATTTCAAATTTACCTTAGTTCCAAGTCAGCCATAAAACATTCTTCCAATTAGGGTTTGAAAAAGGTATGTCATTTTCAATTTGAATAAACTTTGAGTAGAAGGATCTATTTGTGGTGAATCCTGGGGTGTGATATATATTTATATTGTTCAAAAATCCTCCAAAAGGAAGTGGAAAAAATCAAACTCCACTCAAACCACTAGAGAAATCATCCCTTATGTACAATGAAAGAGAAAACCTATCTTTTCAAGTGTCCCAGTTGAAAGATATGATTAAAGGGTCTATGAAAAAATTTTGCTTTAGTTAATTTATAGGAGAAGTTGATGGAACATATGGATAATAAAATGGAGGAAAATATGAAATGGTTCATGAGAAAAGTTGACTTTCTTAATTTAGAGGAGAAGTTGATGGAAAATATGAAAAATATTGCTAATCTCAAACAAAATTCAAGGGATACCCCCCTACAAGTGATTATGTGTTTTGGGATACTCATGAGGATAAAGATACTCTCCATGTTGAGAAACATTCCATGAAAGAGAATATTCCAAGTGGAAATGATTCTAGTAATGGAAGTCATGAAGGATGGTCACCAAGGGGTAACAAAACTTCCCAAGATTGACAAGAGAAATTTTGATGGCAATGATCCAACAACATGGATATTTCAGATGGAGCAATTATTTGATCTACATCGGGTTTCAACTTTGGAAAAGGTAACGATTGCATAATTATATTTAGATCCTAATCCATTTGTATGGTACCATTGACTTTTTTATCGTAAAAAGGACTCTATTATATATTGGTCTATATTCACAAAAGAATTGGTTTCACAATATGGGGACATTAATAGCAACAAATCATTCAGTTAATAAATATCAAGCAAAAAGGTCCAGTTAAAGAGAACATCAAGCAGTTTTAGAAGCCGAGTCTTAGAGTGAAAAACATTTTAGAAGATAGTTTGTTGGATCTCTTTATTGGAACCTTGAAGGATAACATTCAACATGAGGTGTGTCTCTTTGAACCACCATCCTTAGATAAATATTTCATGGTGGCAAGGAAGGTTGAAAGTAAAAATATGATGATGGCTATTAGAAAGAACACCTCTAACACATACAGAGAGAATAATGTTCCTTCTTCTAAACCACCTCAAAGGTTGACACCTCAACAACTAAATGAAACAAGAGAAAAAGGACAACACTTTAATTGTGATAACTATTATAGTAAGGGACATAAGCGTGGTGAGAAGAAATTATTCTACATAGATTGTGGAAAGGAAGAACCAAAACAACAAGAACTGTATCGAGATGAATAAATGGAGTATACTACTTATGAATATATTATTCCCACCATATCATGTCATGCATTTGTTGGAATTGGCACTCCTCAAACTCTCAAGATCGAAATATATATCAAAAATAAAAAGGTAACAATGTTGATTGATTCTAGTAGTACTCGTAATTTCATTCACTATAAAGTAGCCAAAGTTTTCAATTGGTGTGTACATCCAGCACCAAAGTTTCAAGTAATGGTTGGAGATGGAGGAACTATCAATTGATTATCTTACTATGGGGGAATATGTATTGAATAGTCCAATGATTGATATTCCAATGGGTGGTGTTGATGTTGTCTTAGGAGTTCAATGGTTACAATCATTGGTAACAATAACTTTTAATTTTCAAAAGCTTTTCATGATATTTTTATGGGAAGGAAAATAGTATGAGTTAAATGGTATCAAGGGGAAACTAAGAAAGGTGATAATCTCTAATGGTATGAAAATTTTGATGAAAAGGAAACGTCAAGGTGTAATTGAACAATTATGCTCATTATATGTTCAATCATATAAGTCTCATATTTCCTTAGATCTCCAAAATGTCATTAATAACCACTCCAAGATATTTAAAGATATTCCAAAGCGTCTCCCTCCTGTTTGAGATTTATCCACTTAATTCCATTAAGCGTTCCTCCTAACATTAGACCTTACAAATACCCATAGGGCCAGAAGAATGAAATTGAGCGTATGTTTGAAGAAATGTTATAGGTTGGCATAATTAGGCCTAGCCAAATTTCTTATTTTGCACTAGTGATAATGGTACACAAAGTCAAATGGATCATGGTGTATGTGTCCATATTATAGAGAGATAAAAAAAGATCACCATTAAAGATAATTTTTCCATTGATATCATTGATTAATTGTTAGATGAATTACATGGAGCAATTGTCTTCACAAAGTAGGATCTTCGTTATGGGTATCATCATATTAGAATGAAGAATGAATACATCCCAAAAACAGCATTCAGAACTCATTAAGGTCATTATGAATTTTTGGTCATGCCATTTGGCCTCACGAATGTGCCTTCCAGATTTCAAGGTTTGATCAATTCTGTTTTCAATCCTTTCCTTATAAAATTTGTGCTAGCATTCTTTAATGATATACTAATCTATAGCAATTCTTGGGAAGAACATGTTCAACATGTTGACAAGGTACTACAACTACTAAAGGAGCAACAAATGTATGAAAAAACTTCCAAATTTTATTTTGGGTAAAGGAGGTAGAGTATTTGGGTCATTTTCTATCTCATTAAGGTGTCAAGGTAGACCCCAACAAAATTAAATCCGTGATGGACTGGCGAATTCTCAAGACCCTGAAGAATATTCAAGGATTCTAAGGTCTGACAAGGTACTACAAGAATTTTGTTCAGAACTATGGAATAATACCAACACCTCTAACATCATTATTGAATAAAGATACATTTTCATGGACTCCAAAGGCAACTCAATATTTTGAACAACTTAAAGAGGCAATGTGCAAATCTCTTGTTTTGGCCACACCACACTTCACAAAAACCTTTATTGTCAAATGTGATGCTTCAGGAAATGGCATTGGTATTGTTCTAATGCAAGGACACGTGCTTGCTTTCACAAGTCATCCAATCAAGGGAAAGAACTTACAAAATCCCATTTATGAGAAGGAAATGTTGGCAACACAACATTCTCTTAAAAAATGGCGTCCTTGCCTAATATGTAGGCACTTCAAGCTCAAACAAGATCACGATAGTCTTAAATACTTCCTAGAATAGAAACTACATTCGGAAGAGCAACAAAAATGAGTAACCAATATTTTGGGATATTGCTTTGAAATCATCTTTCTAAAAGGGAAACAAAATCTGGTTGCAGATGCGCTCTCTAAAAAAGATGAATATGTTCTTGCATTACTTGATTGGGTAGTAGCAGCAAGGGAAGAACGGAAAAATGACCTATGTATTTGGACGTTCATTCAAAAGCTACAGAATTATCCCAGGGTATCAGATATTTTTGTGTGGAAAAACAATTCAGTATGGTATAAGGAACTCCATCTATAATGTTTGGTAATTTGTTGAGTATTCCTAATTGAGTATAACCATTTTACTCCCAAAACAATGCTTATGTATGGTACATTGACCACATAAAAGTCATCGAACAGTGTATAATTCCCAAGTTGTACCTGTAACTGAGGTATCCTCTATGTGCATTTCATCATGTGATTTCCAGCCATGACAACGGTAAATCCATCAATGTCCTTGGTGGGAATTATTTTCCTCTCTATCCAAGAGACATCTATAAAGTTGTGGGTGTCCCCACCATCAATCAAAGGAATGGCACATTGTCCTTGGATACTTCCCATGATCCTGATGGTATGGAAGGTGGGGACTCCTATGAGGGTAGCAATAGTTGCTCTCTCTGGAAATTGATCCAATTTTGTATTATGTAGTTCTCCATCCTGTTCATGCTCCAATTCATCCTCCTCACTGCTATCTAAAAGTACTTCGATGAGGTGTACCTTCCCTTTACCCATACATCTGTGTCTTGGTACCCAAGGCTCTTTGTGGTTGAAACATAAGTTCTTCCTTCTCAAATCTAGCTATGTGTCCTCATCTAACCATTTCTTTTGCGGAATTGTCTTTTCCTTATTTTCTAGTGGGTTGTTCGTTTTTTGTGTAGGCTTGCTCTTGGGCATAGAATATTGTAGGTCCCGAGTCCTACTGATAGCATCTTGAAGAATAATTGGCCTATAAGGTTTCACCCATCCACTGCATGGCTCTGTTAGTGCCTTTGTAAACAACATAATCAATATACTCTTTGATATGTCAGATATCATAATTGCAATTATATGGAACTCTGATATGAAGGTCTCTACACTCCATGTTTGCTTGAGCTGAGCTATCTCCATGAAATGAATATCTGGTTACTTCTTGTCAACGCGCTCCATGAGCATCTGTGTGAATTCATTGTATGCGGTGATAGTGTTGTGACCCAGTGTCATCAGTATGTGGTACCACCATTCATGGGCTTCCCCATCTAAATGTAAAGTATCCAACTTGATTGAATCTCCCTCTATCATGGGGTTTATTTGGAAGCAGGTTTCAAACTTCTGTACCCAAATTCTAGTTGATAGGTGTCCAACTTCTGTACCCAAAGTCACTGTATGGTGATAGTGTTGTGACCTAGTTTCGTCATTATATGGTACAACCATTCATGGGATTCCCCGTCTAAATGTATAGTATCCAACTTGATTGCATCTCCCTCTGTCATGGGGTTAATTTGGAAGTAGGTGTCCAACTTGTGTACCTAAATTCTAGTTGAACAACTGGATGTCCCATCAAAGTTGGGGATAGTTAACTTCCCCACTATTTTATGCAATTCATCGTTCTAATTGAATCCTATGTTGAATTCCCTCGGCATGTTCCTTACTTTCATATTGCTTAAGTATGAGAATGGCATAGTTAAATGAAAATCATCCCCTAGGTCCCTATACTCCTGTAGATATGTTATGAATGGTTCATTCTACACAACTGGTATAATTGGTCATGCAGTGGGATTCTCTAAAAATTGGGACATGGTAGGTCTGGAAGGCTTCTCGTATATGTGTGGAGTGTTCTTCATATGAGTATATTCATGTCTCCCGGTGTTACCGGTGGATACCTTGTCTCCCTGTGTGACCAGTAGCTTATTTCGATCTTGTCTTGGTGTATCAACCATCATGTGTATTTCATGTAACATCTATTTTTTACCCTTGTCCAAGTCATTCAAAGCATTGACAAGGATTTGGAATGACATCCTATCTTCATATTCCCCTGTTCCCTTGACTTTATAATATTGTGTCCATGTCTGAATATGTATCCTCCAATTTAATCTCCTCTAGTTCAGGATCATCTGCGTACCTGGTCTTCTTCCTTTTGTAGGTAAAAAATGGAGTGCCTTTTGGATTCATCTACTGCTTTATCCTCATGTTAATGCCCACAGATGGCCAGAAACATGATCTAATACCACTGTAATATCCCAAACTGATATTTTTGCTTCTATACTGCTTGGTTATGCTATGTACTTATGTGTTTGAGGATTTATCAAGTTGATATAATTTAAAATTGTGTTTGCATGCAATTGTAGAGTAGTGCACAAATAATGAGTATGATAAAGACTCAGATAGATAATGAAATAAACTTCAATTGTATTGTAATGACATACCATAAATTATATATTGAAAGGTTGATCAATATAGAAGAGACATGCATTCTATGCATCCAATATAACTCCAAAATGTGACGCCTTCTCCAGCTAATTAACCCATGCAAAGAAATACGCCCTCCCTTTTGTGATGATCTTTAGGAGCTACTTCAATACTTGGATTGGAGTTCCAGAACTTCCCATGTAGTATAATATGGGTCTTCTGAAGAGAATGGCATACACATCCATATCTTATTTTACCTATAGGGCTAGTAGAGAATTGATTTCTTCCAAACAGAGGATGCCCTTGCTCCACATGAATTTGCTTGTATCTTCCCAGAATGTGCAAGAGATTTCTCAGTAATCACCAAGCATAGTAATATGGCCCTTCCAAAAAGAATGGAAGAGACATGTGGAAGTAAGGATGGCTCTCTATCTCAAAGTGAATTGTCTATAAATCGGTTGATGCGCCCCAGTGAATACTTATTATTTCTGATGTTGTTGGATCTTAATCTTTATACCTCGATATGTTATTGATCTTTGTTATGATGGTAAGTTGTGAATCTATGATAGACTTGGATGATCTATCTCTGAAAGTGATTATGGAAGATAGATTTCGCTGTTGAAAACACTTTCTAGTTGAAGACTCGCGCCCTCAACCCCAACTTGCTCATTGAGATCTTGAAACCAATTTTCAAAAGTGAATAATAACAAT
This sequence comes from Pseudotsuga menziesii, assembly GCA_001517045.1. NCBI lineage: Eukaryota > Viridiplantae > Streptophyta > Pinopsida > Pinales > Pinaceae > Pseudotsuga > Pseudotsuga menziesii. Next base: position 100,105 of record LPNX010947787.1, read on the forward strand.
GGATGCCTTTTTGGTTCAACTAACCTTTCTTTTATAATGTTGAGGTTTGTATGAATTAAATTTGCATGCATGCAACCTAATTGCTCAACATAGCATGCAAGGTGAATTAAGCCATGCATGCCTCGCATGCTTGTTGATAGTTGCACGAATTGCCTTCTTCAATATATTGATGACATAATAATACTGAAGTGATGTTCTTTTAGCTCTCGATACCATTAGTCCTAAGTCATTTCCCTTTTTATTAATACTCCCTTGAACCTATGGGAATTAAATAAGTTAACAGCCATCTCTAATTTATTAATTAGAAGAGGACATTGCAGTCATCCTCGCTTTAAATTTCTTTTCCTCAAGTAGTATATGGCCGATATACCGAACCATCTATCCCTGTCCCTTCTTGTCCATTTTTATCAACCAATTTATTCCACTGTGGGGTGGCTCTTCTTTTCCTTCGACTCTATGTTCCTTCTCACTCATGCTCTACAATCCCTCCTTATATCTTCTTGGGTACCTATGAGGATTGAACGTCCTAGATTTGGCTCCTCATCCTAGTTCCCTAGTGCGCATCAAATATTTTTCTGGAGGTCTACCCAAAAATCCACTCTCATGCCACAGTCCCTTTCTTGAAGTGTTATGTGTTGGAGTTGACCCTTTTCTCGTGTGAATCTTGTCCTTATGCTTGAATATGGTGGTAATCCCTTTTGTTGTTGCTAACCCTGAAGCTTCATTGGGAATTCCCCTTAGGACAACCCTTTTTCCATCTAGTTCCAAGAACTCCATCTCTAATGTTTGGTAATTTGTTGAGTATTCTTGATTGAGTACAACCATTGTACTCCCAAAACAATGCGTGTGTATGGCACATCTACCACATAAAATTCATCTCCCAATGTATAATTCCCAAGTTGTACCTATAACTGAGGTATCCTCTATGTGCATTTCATCCTATGATTTCCATCCATGACAATGGTAAATCCCTCAAAGTCCTCAATGGGAAGCATTCTCCTCTCTACCCAAGAGACACCTATAATGTTATGGGTGGCCCCACCATAAATCAAAGCAATGGCACGTTGTCCTTGGATACTTCCCCTGCTCCTGATAGTATGGAAGGTGGGGACTCTTGTGAGGGTAGCAATAGTTGCTCTCTATGGCAATTGTTCCAATTATGTACTATGTAGTTTTTCATCTTGTTTCTGCTCCAATCCATCCTCCTTACTGTTATCTGAAAATATTTCAATGCGGCGTAAGTTCCCTTTACCCATACATATGTGTTCGGGTACCCAAGGCTCTTTTCATTCGAAACATAAGTTCTTCCTTCTCAAATCTCGTTGTGTCCTCATCCAACCATTCCTTTTGAGAAATTGTATTTTTCCTTGTTTTATGGCGGGTTGGTCGGTTTTTGGGGAGGCTTTCTCTTGGGCATAGAATCTTGTAGGTCCAGATTCCTACTGATAGCATCTTGAAAAATAATTGGCATGTAAGCTTTCACCCATCCACGAAGTGCCTCTGCTAGTGCCTCTGTAAACAGCATAATCAACCGACACTCTGACATGTCAGATGTCATAACTGCAATTCTATGGAACTCGAATATGAAGGTCTCTGCACTACCTATATGCTTGAGCTAAGTTAGATCCCTGGAATGAATTTTTGAGTCCTTCTCAAAGCGCTCCATGAGCCTCTGTGTAAATTCATTGTATGCGGTGATAGTGTTGTGACCTAGTGTCACCAATCCATGGCACCACCATTCATGGGATTCCCCATCTAAATGTAAATTATCCAACTTCATTGCATCTGCCTCCGTCATGGGGTTAGGTGTCCAACTTATGTACCCAAATTCTAGCTAAACAACTGGATGTCCCATCAAAGTTGGGGATAGTTAACTTCCCCACTATTTTTTGCAACTCATAGTTCTGATTGAATATTCTGTTGAATTCCCTCGACATGTTCCTAGCTTTCATATTGCAAAATTCTGATAATAACATAGTTGAATGAAAATCATCCCCAAGGTCCTTGTATCCCTGTAGATATGCTATGAATGGTCCGTTATGCTCAACTGACATAATTGGTCCTGCAGTTGGATTCTATGAAAACAAAGGCATGGTAGGTCTGGGAGGCTTCTTATATATGTGTCACAGTGTTTTTCATATTAGTATTTTCATGTCTCCTGCTGTTACTAGTGGATACCCTATCTCCCAGTGTGACCTGTATCGTTTTTCAGATCTTGTCTTGGTGTATCAACCATCTTGTTTATTTCGTGTAACATCTCTTTTTGACCCTTGGCCAAGTCATTCAAATCATTGACAAGGCTCTGGAATGCCATCTTATCTTCGTCTTCCCTTGTTCCCTCGCCTTTATCAGATTGTGTCCCTGTTGTGTCCATGTCTAAATCTGTATCCTCCAATTTAATCTCCTCTAGTTCAGGATCCTCTACGTACATGGTTTTCTTCCTTCTGTAGGTGACAAATGGACTAACTTCTTGATTCATCTACTGCTTTATGATCATGTTAATGCCCAAAGCTGGTTAGAAACATGCTTTGATTCCACTGTAATATCCCAAACTGATATGTTTTCTTCTATACTGCTTGGTTATGGTGTTTGCTTATGTGTTTAAGGATTTCTCAAGTTGATATCATGTAAAATTGTGTTTGCATGTAATTGTAGAGTAGTGCACAAATCTCGAATATGATAAAGACTTGGATAGATAATGAAATAAAATTCAATGGTATTGTAATGAAATAACATAAATTATAGCTTGGAAGGTTGATCAATATAAAAGAGACATGCATGCCATGCATCCAATATAGCTCCAAAATGTGATGCCTTCTCTAGCTAATTCTCCCATGCAAAGAAATACGCCCTCCCTTTTGTGATGATCTTCAGTAGCTGCTTCAATACTTGGATTGGAGTGTCAGAACTTCCCAGGTAATATAATACGTGTCTTCTGAAGAGAATGGCATACACATGCAGATCTTCTGAGACCTCTAGGGCTAGTAGTGAATTGTGTTCTTCAAAATAGAGGATGCCCTTGCTCCATACAACTTTGCTTGTACCGTTCCCAAAATGTGCAAGAGATGTATCTGTAATCACCAAGAATAGTAAAATGGCCCTTCCGTAGGGAATGGAAGAGACATGCGGAAGTAAGGATGGCTCCCTGTCTCAAAGTGAACTATCTATGAATTGATCAATGCGCCCCAAGTGAATACTTATTTTTTTATGTTGTTGGATCTTTAATCTTTATACTTTGATATGATGTTGATCTCTGTTATGATGGAAAGTTGTGAAAAGCTATGATAGACCTAGATGATCTATCTCTAAAAATGATTAGGGAAGATAGTTTCACTATCGAAAACACTTGCTAGTTGAAGAGACACACCCTCAACCCCAACTTGCTCATTGAGCTCTTGAAACCAATTCTCAAAAGTGAATTAAAACAATGGATGCATTTTTCGTTCGACACGCCTTTCTATTATAACATTGAGGTTTGCATGACTTGACTTTGCATTCATGCAACCTAATTGCTCAGTGTCGCTTGCAAGGTGAATTAAGGCCCGCATGTTTGTTGACAATTGCTCGGATGACCTTCTTTAATCTATTGATGACATAATATTACTGAAGTGATGTTGTTTTATCTCTCAGTACCATTAGTCCTCAATCAATTTCCTTTTTATTAATACTTGCTCAAACCTATGGAAATTAAATAGGTTAATGGTTGTATCTAGGTAATTCATTAAAATAGGATATACACAGTGTCCTTATGATTGTGTTAGAGGTTGCCATATGTCATGTGAAGGAGGCCACTACCCTTATGATTGTGTTAGAGGTTGTCATATGTCATGTGAAGGAGGTCAATGCTCGTGTGATTGTGTTAGAGGATGCCATATGTCATGTGAAGGAGGTTTTTTCCCTTATGACTGTCTTAGGGGATGCCATTTGTCATCATGTGGAGGTCGTTGCCTGCTTGGACCTTGGATACGATCTGCTCTAGGGTTTTAGAGGTTGTTGCTTCCTGTTGTGAGAACTCGGTACATTGTTGAGAGGGTGTGAGGGTTGCCACATTTTTTTGGAAGGTTATGCCCACTAGTTAAAGGATGATGTTGTTGTTTGAAGTGTTCTTCCCGCAATTTGGTGACCATCGATGCTTGTTGTGAAGTATTATCCCTTTGCTGAGAGATTTTTTAGAGTGCTACTACCAATTGTGAGGATTTTGTGCATCTTTATGAGGATTTTGGGACTATTGTTTATTGTTTGACATCTGTTGACTACCTTGAGTGAAATAGTGGGGCTGATCTATGAGATATTGTAACCTCAGTAAGCTACTACTATCCAATACTATTCTACAACATTTATCTCTCTCTCAGGTTTGTACATGCCCTCAAGTAAGGGCTAGATGTGTTACACTTAGTGACTTGTCTCTCAGAGACAAGGTTTGATCTGAAAGTATTTCTGAGTATAAGGTCAAATCAATCCTATTTGTTTTGTTAATGTATTGTTGTTATGATTTTTATTAGTACTGCTTGTATAGTGTGTTTTTGCGGTCATTATAGTTTGTTCCAAATCCCTACGTTAACACGGTGATCCTTAAGGAAGTGTTAAAGTTGAAAGATATGGAAATTATATTTTTTGTTTTACTAACTATTGTAATTTTATTTCAGTATTATTTGCATTAAAGTACAAGTTTGTAAAATTTTATGAAAATCCTAAAACTTCAATAGGTTGCCCTCGATGTTTGGTCTTGATTGTGGATGATCCCCTCTAGTTGCTTGAGTTGTTCGAACTAAAACTTGAAGCGAATTGTACTACCATCATCACATACATTTATGATCCATTAATGTATCTTCTAAAATGCAAGCCCATGATAAAATTGAAAATAAAATGTGCTTTTAAGTACAAATAAGAGGGCTTTGAAATAAAATGTGAAAGGCCTAAGCATATGTATAACAAATGCTATATCAAAATGACTGTTGGCCAAAATATGAAATGTAATGATTATATCCTCATGGAGCCTACGAGTTGGGATGTGAGATAGAGTAAGGGGAAACTAATTCTAAGTGTCTCCTAAGATCTCTACATTACGGTTTTTTGTGTACTCAATGCAAGGGTCCTCAAAAAATTCCTCACGAAGCTTGAGTCAAGTTTGGATGTGAGTTGTAGACATTGTTAAAGTTGAATGGACACTCCTCAAGTCAACTTATTCCATTTATAAGACACTACCATTCCCTATTGTTCTATGTTTATCATGGGTACAGGTGGATTCTTGTTTCCCCGGTCTTAAATATCATTGTGATAAAGTCAAGAAGTCTCTCCCTTTATCATAAGCCTTGGTTTACTCACCTCACCCATCATAGCAAATTGTTAAAGTATGTAAGTGAGCATAAATATGGGGCTTTGTAAACGATTTAATGATTACTCTAACTCAAGTCGTGTGTTTATGTATGTTAATGTACCACGGTTGTTCTATTGGTTTTTTAATTTTATCTATTAACATAATAATGTGAACATCATTCATCCATGTTGCATACATGATCATCCAGATTATGGCTCAGCTTATATTTTGAGTATTTTGACTTAGTCAAACTTGTTTGACTACAAGGTTCAAGATTGCACAATTATTCTCCAGATGTGTCCAGTATAACATTTCCAGGCTCAATTGGTGATTAATGGCCATCATACATAGGTTTCATTGTTTATTATTATTATAATGGTCATATTTTTATTATTGGACATGGTATTGGCCTTCAAATGTATTTTCAAATGGACATGTGTGGTATGGGTAGTCATTGTTACTATTATTGAGGTCTCTGGATCACTTGGTAAACTCATATAATTTTTTTGGGCTAAGGAAAAGGGCAAAATAGCACTTTTATTCTATAGTAGTGATTATCGGGCATTTTATTCAATGAAAAATGACCATGGCCACACTGAGAAAATTGATTTGGCTAGTGTTGGCTAAGAAATTGCTTGGGGATGTTAGATTATGATGAGAATAGGCCTTCCACACATGGTGCATGCCTTGTACCTTGTATAGGAGCTTCTATCATATTTTATCTTGGTCCAAGCGAGGACATCTCCTTGGTGGGGGTACACTTCAGCTTAGGAAAACATTGGACATCATTATTATATCATTATATTATTGCACTTGGGAGCCTTGGGAAACTTTAGCCCCTAAGGAGACCCCTTTTTGATATGTATCATCATGTTATATCACACTTATGTATATTTTGACTTTCCTAAGGCGTTATTGCGCAAAAGTGCACCCCCCTTTGATTTGGTCATTTTGATCCATGTAAGTAAAAAGATAAAAGATCTCCGCCATTGATATTTTAATCTCAACCGATGGATTGATGTTGGTAAGAATGTGGACAAACTCTCGATCTATTTAAGAGTGGTGATCCCCTCATTGTATCTCGTCGAGAATTAGACTCTTGGCTCTGGAATAGAGAAAATTATTTTGTGAAAAAATTGTTGGTCTTGTGGATTAAATGTTGGCAATTGTGATTGAAACTATTTTTCATTTGCACTGAAAGATCTTTGTAAAGAATCAATCATTATTTTCACGGATTAATATTTTGTTGCAAGCAGAGAGGTCGTTTGGGAGGGGTGCATCATTTGGGGAAACCCATTGTTTGTTTCTTTCGGATTTGTTTCGAACACAAAATGATTGTCTCTAACCCATTATTTCTCTTATTAATTATCTCTCGTTTGTAACAGCGTATTTTCTTGCTAATCTGATTGATTTTTCCTTGGCTTGGCAGGAAGAGGGACGCACTTGTCCACTTGTGCGTTTGGGAAAAATTAGATCTTTGGCAAAACTTTCATTTGTTCTCTGCGAGAGTATTCCTCACCTTTCTGACATTCATCAACAATTTCCAGGTACGTCTTGCAATGTATGTTTTTTATTTCCATTATTCCAATCCACCCGATGAAATAATAAAATTAAAACCCTCATTTTTTTTGTTTGCATAGTTCTAGGTCGTGGCCACATTTTATTTTCAAAACCCAACTAGGAAATATCATAAAAACTCTAAGGACCAAGTTTTAATTTCTCCATTTTCCCATCCAAAGCACAAGCCCTGAGAGCAATTCGCCCTCTCAGGGAAATCATCATTTTGGCTTAGATCTTGAAGTGGGCATTGCTAGAATCACCTTTAAATGACATGTGTATCATCTAGCTACTGATTATAGTGCCTAAACTATTTTAATTTCACTCTTTGCCCTTAGATTTCATTTTTCATATATAAACCCAAAGGCATATTAGGGATTTTCACACGGGCACTATTTATCTCTTAGAAATTGATCCAACCTTTAATTAACCATAATAACTAAGAGATTTCATCAAGATACATTCGCTAATCCACTTAGTTTATCCATTACAAGGTTGTCTTGGTTATAGGGGTGCCCCCTAAGCTTAGCTTTTAGCTTAGGCTAAAGTGTCGATAGCCTTGACCAGTGTGACAATTGAACCATTTCATAGGTCTTGGTTGTCGTAGGTCACAACTTTAGTTGTCTTCCCCTCTACAATCCTAAATAGGATCATCTAAAAGGGCAACTACAAGATTTACTATAACAGGATCATTGATTATTGAAGGTTGAAATTATGTAGCAAAACTAGTATTTTTCATTGAAAACGCACTACAGAATTCCAGAAAATTCAGTAGCGCAAACTTTATTGCTATGGTCAAAAAGCAATATAAAATTTTGAATTTTTCGTGATTAGAGATCAAAGAGGATGACTCCTTGTCAAATCAATCACATACTTCAAAAATTCATATTGTTACAAGAGATTTAATAAAAAATAAGCCAGTTCTTAGCTCATCTTTATTGTCTGGGACTCAAAGCTAAGGTGTAGATCCTCGAACTTTATATTTAAAGCTTCTTCAAGTTTTGAAATTTGTATATCAACATATTTTTTTGTGAGAATGGGAGATTGAGGAATCTTTTGGGAGGTTAACTTGGCCAAGGTTGTCATAAGCTATTATAACAAATTGTCTTGCCAAGGCCATGCCTGCTGAAGCATCTGAAGTTGCTGAGTTTCAGAAGGTGTTGAAATTGATGAGAGATTTTGAAAGGATATGATGTTCGTTCTTGGATCTAATAATAAAGATGACAAGCTGAGCAATTTATTGAACCTCATTTTGCAGCCAGAAAAGAGGAAGCATTATTTGTTCACTCTGATTTCACTATTCCCTTGGGGAATGTTGTTGAACTACTTTTCCAGCCAACCATTTGTACTGTATCATGGGTTGCAAAACAACTAATTGAGATGGTGCATGAAGCACTCCAGTATGCATGCTCATCACCTACGACAATGGCTGTGTAGTTCTATCATGTTGTCCGAGACATTCTTCTTCTTTACAGAGATATTGTTCCAATCAAGCTAGCTAAGGATATCAACACCTTATGTCAAGTTGTTGTGGTTGTGCACAGTGATTGTCTCTATCTTGGCACAAGAGATTCTTGGACTTGTATTTGAGGTTGTCTTGTTGATGGAAAAAGAAAAAAAAACAATTGAATGTTGTGGCAATTATTGCTTTAGCCACCTATTTATGAGAAACTTTTGCATTCCATTTTACAACATTTATTTTCCAGAATTGGTTTAGAGATTCTTATGCTAGATAACATGGCTGTTGAAACTTTGCAGCTAAAAAATTTTAAAATTGCTTAAGACTGCATTTCAAAATGTCTTCTCTTAAGTTCTTAATCTTGAAAATCCAAGCATAGAAGAGTGTTTGGAGCCTTTCCAAGAATGCCACCATATTTTGGGACCAACTATGATTCTATAGCAGTTTTGTCATGTTGTGAAGTCAAAGAAGCTACATGAAAAGCAATACAAATCTGGGTGCAAGAAAAATGATCGTTACCGCAAAATACAAAAATTCTGTAGTACCCTACATATAAAAAACAGGAGAACCGCTACAGAATTTCCTGTAGGTGACAGTTTTACAGGTCAACTTTGGGCACAGTTTATTAACAAAGGAAGGCGAATTTTTAAAATGTAAAACATTGGGTTTTTCAAGCACGGGCCCAATTAGGTACAACAGACATTTTCCCAAAATACTGAGCAGTTTAGGAGCTACGAGTAGATCTCTAAGGTGGATTTTTGCATAATTTCGTGAATTTATGTTTCTAGGAAAACATCCAATCAACACCCACCTCAACCATTCAATCAAGAGATTAGATCCTGATTTTATGCAATAGATTAGGATCTCAGTTTGAAGTTGGTTACTTTCAATTAAGCCTTGTAATTTTTATTTAAGCAAAGATGATGATGAAGGTGGGGGTTCTTCCTTTTGCAGAAGAAGAGAGGTTGGAGAGGCCATAGAGGATCAAACTGTATTGTGTACCTTACAAACAAGCAATTTTATCAGTAATATTATCATGCCCAGAGATCTATTGTTCAGTGGATTAGACTGTGCTCCTTTATCTTCTATTTACTTCTTTTGATATTGAATACAAAGACTCTTTATGTATTGCATTTATGGTTTAGCATGTTACAGATCCAATAGCAACAAAGGTTATTGTGAATTGCTTGCAACCTGCGTTGTATTAAAAAAACTATGTTCTAAGACCACAACATTGTTTTGATTTTGAATGTTTTCATCATAAATGTGTAGGTGGGTCAGCTTGATTACCTATAAGTTCAAATCTTCATCTTGACTATCTTTTATGTTGTTGATTATATGTTTAGCTCCACTGAATATATCCCTGTGAATCAATGGAATGTTACTCGTTGAATTAATACAGGCTTAATATTTGATCCCAGTCACTCAACCTTTATGATCTAATTGACCAACACCTAAAACCAAAACTATAGTAACAACTGAGGTACCCAGACTAAGAATAACACCAGAATTGTATCTTTATGGTCAAGACTTTGGCAAAATGGGGATGAAAGTGCACGTTAGCACATCAATAAGTTGAGTTAACCATTATTCCTCAATAAGTTGTTTATTGGGCTTTCATCCCCACTTTCTATGCCACCCCTAATCTTGTTCTGGTTTTGGTCGCTTCTCTTGCCTGCAAATGAGGTAGACTGTGTATCTTGGACAGATGCTTCATTGGTACCGATTTGTAATCCCTCTTTCTACAAGTCTTCTACAATGTCTCTAAGTTGAGATCCACCAATTCATTATCATCAAATTCAGATTCTAGATCTACTACATCGTCCATCGTTTCATCCACTTGCACTATAGAATCCTCGATGGGAGTTGGATCTCGTTTCCCTTCCCACTTTTTCTGGTTGATCTGTATGTAAAAGGTTATCCTCTGGCACTTCTTGGTGTGCATTATGCTCAGTCTCTTGCTTCTTTCCTTCCATTATCGTTGCCTCTGGGTCTGTTGGGCCTAGAGAAAGACAGGCAGAATTCCCTTAGAAATCTGCCCAAGAATGGAAGAGAGTCGGGTCACAAGAAATAAAAGGATCTGCGACAAAAGTAAAGAAGGAAGAACAAAATAAGGAAAGAAGGGAAAGGAGTTGCGATAGAAGCAGTAGCGAAAGAAAGGAAAACGAGGTAGAAGTAGCAAAAAAGGAAGATGTGACAGAAGAGGAACAGAATCAAACAAAGAAGAAAGCACTAAGGAAAGACGCAGCTGAAGAGTAAGTTGTGGCAAAAGAAGAAGAGAGTTCGCGATAGAAGACAGTCTACGACGGAAGAGGAACAATGACAGAAGGAAAGGATGCGACGGAGTTAACCATCTCAAAAGACATGCAACGACGCAGCAGCTAGAAAGCGACAGTTCAGAAGGATCGTGGGTATGAGGGACAGCTAGAGTCGACGAAAGCCGCACGTATGAAAGCATCTTTGTAAGTCGGGTCGTTAGTGCCTATAGACATGTGTCGATAAAATAGTAAAGACAGCATGTTAGCTAACTATATGAAGTCAGCTGAGAGCGACATGTAAGAGTTTATAAAAGGAAGAACCCAAGTTGTATGCGAGTTAGGCTCCAAACGGTCTGTTCATGTTAACTTCAGTAACATCAGGTCATTTAGTGACAGTCTGATTGTATTGTATGTTAGTATGTTGAGTCATAGAGAGGAGTTGAAGAACCTGCAGCTGAGTGCATAGGAGTGTAGAAGAGAGTGAGTCAATCCAGGCTGTGTGCGGATTGATAGTAGAGTCATAGAAGAGATTGAGTTGATCCAAGTTGTGTGCGGATCAATAATAGAGTCAATTAGAGAAGAATAGTGAATAGAAGATAAGAGAGCATGAGGAGAGGAGGAAAAAGTATGTATAGATAAGAAAGAGAGATCTAGAACAAAGTATGCAGCTTAGTCTGCAGACCAAAGGTGCCATATATTCCTCATGCCAAATGAAGAGCGCCTTTGTGGTTTTCCTGGGATGGGGTTTCCACGTTAAATACTGAGTCAAATGTATGAATGATGAATGTGATTGAGTGGCATATATATATTACTGTAAATATGTGGTTATGTATTTGCTTATGAATGCGTTTATATGTATTCCCCGCATTGTTATTGTTGAATGTGCCTTTGTTGCATTGGGTTTGATGTTATAATACATGTCAAAGGGCTAGTTGTAGTGCAGCTTAACTGTGTGTAGTAAGTATAAAGACCCCACCCATCAGCTTATGTCGAGTGCCTTGGTAGAAGACCAAGGGACGTGAAATCCCCCACCCAACTGCAGAAACCTGGTTCTGGCAGTTACCCATAGAAAGATATCTCGAGTGAGATTGCATCTGCACCGCGGGTACTGCCTGTTAGTTTTTCAACATTCAAGCTAGCATTATGTTAGGATCTTTACTGAGAGAACAACAAGTACAGCAATCAAACACAAGAAACAATGAACACAGTGTTTTCCATCGGGGAAACCATAAATGGAGAAAACCCCGCAACTTCCTCAGAGATAGAATCAACACAAAAGGTAAAACCCCAAAATAGTAAGATGCACTCCCAACAACAGTAATCTTCTTCTTGTCTAGCCCCAGTGTCTTCTCCTTCCTCAACTATGCGCTACACTTGAGTGTGTGAGTGATGTGTTCTAAATAGAGAGTCCAGCTCTCTATTTATACTAATCCCGTCATGACTAAAACCCTACCAGGGCCGACCTCTACTTGGAGAGTCTAATAACCCTAGTGCCCTGGAACTATGGGGACTTTAACCCTTAGACAACCGGAGGGTTATCCACTATGACTTTACATTACTTGTTTACATTATTGATTCTCCCGATCGGAACATCGGGGTGTGACATAACATGATAACATCCCGAAATAAACATCGGGTTACAATAGATAAGAAATACAAGTGAATACATTCCGAAGTTACAAATACATCAACACTCCCTCTTAACTAGGAAGGTATTCTCTCGACACAATTTTCATCGCTGGTCTTCTTCTCTGGTTCTTCTCGTCATCTACATCTTCAAGTCATCTTTTATCTGGATCTAGATCATCGTCACTCGATCATACTTGATTTGGAACATCGTCACTGGATCATACTCGATCTAGAACATCGTCACTGGATCATCATCACTAGCAGCAGTCATTTAGTGACAACCTGATTGTATTGTTTGTTAGTGTGTTGAGTCGTAGAGTGGAATTGAAGAACCTACAGCCGAGTGCGCGGGAGTGTAGAAGAGAGTGAGTCGATCCAAGCTGTGTGTGGATTGCCAGTAGAGTCAAAGAAAAGATTGAGTTAATCTAGGTTGTGTGCAGATCATTAGTAGAGTCAAGTAGAGAAGAATAGCGAACAGAAGATCAGAGAACATGAGAGGAGGAGGAAGCCTGTATAGATAAGAAAGAGAGATCTAGAACAAAGTCTGCAGTTTAGTGTGCAGACCAAAGGTGCCATATATTCCTCATGCCAGATGAAGAGCGTCTTCGTGTTTTTTCTCGGATGGGTTTCCATGTTAGATATTGTGTCAAATGTGTGAATGATGAATGTGATTGAGTTGCATATATATGTTACTATGAATATGTGATTATGTATTTGCTTATGAATGAATTTATATGTACATCGCACTGTTATTGTTGAATGTGCCTTTGTTGCAACGGGTTTGATGTTATAAAACATGTCAAAGGGCTAGTTGTAGCACAGCTTAACTATGTGTAATAAGTATAAAGACCCCACCCATCAACTTTTATCAAGCGCCTTGGTAGAAGACCAAGGGATGTGAAATCCCCCACTTAACTATGAAAACCTGGTTCTAGTAGTTACCCATAGAAAGGTATCTCGGGTGAGACAACATCTGCGTCATAGGTGTTGTCGATTGAGCCTTGCTCTATCGGGCCGATATCTTGGGATTTGTTGCAAACCAAGGAGGGACCAATACTGGGTCGAAGAGAGGAATAAGCCAACAAGGTCTTCCAGTAAATCAGTGAACTTATTCCTAGTGGCAAAATTTCTTCCTTGGTTTCCTCCATGTTTCCTTTGCCCTACTTTCCTTCTCCCTTGAACAGGGATGAAATGCTCCTTGTCTTTGTTGTGGCTTCGGGAGGATTGTTTAGAGGGCAATCTCTGAAGAAATGCCCATGGATGTGGCATTTTCTGCATCTAAAAGGTATATGCTCATAGTCAATGGTTTGAATCCATTCTTTGTCATGGCATGTGAGACAAATCTCTCCCGACTGGGCTTAGGATATATTTAGATAGAACAAAATCCTTGCATATGAAGTGTACCCCCCTATCTTGGTGGCTTCTGAAGCTTTGACAAACTTACCTAGGGTAAACTCCTCCTAGCGTCTCTGGCAACCAAAACTCCAGGGGGAGAGAATACAGACGTATCTAGACTAGCGCATGGGTGAAGTCTTTCTTATCTAGACTAAACTTCTATATCCAGTCACAAAAGAATAGGCCAGCAAAGTTTATAGAAGTAAGGCCCATTGTCGAAAATGTAATCCCTATCCTCTTGGTTGAAGAATGTTGTTGTGAAGAATCCCTTTGACCGCAAACACAACTCCTAGTGTCCTTTGGGATTCCACCAAATGTCTATCCATCGAATGAGGTCTCGCTCAGATGGCCAATGCCCTAGAAATTTATCGATCAACGCATGTGTTTTCAAATGTTGCATGTATCCCTGGTACCTTTTTTATTTTATCTCATACCTTGGCATTGATATTGCTTGAGAGATACATTTCCCGAGTTCCCAAGTGCGTGTCACCTTTGGATGCGATGGTGAAGCTTCCTGTGCAGGTTCTTTGCCTTTGCGTTTCTCCTCTACAGCATTTCCTGAAAGAGGCAGCTCATCCAAGCAACCTTGACGCCATTGCTTGGGGATTTCAGAAGATCCAACCGTAGTTCAACGACCAAGAACTTCTCGGTAGGAATGTGGGGCAGACAGCCTGCCCTTGCTCGTGGCTACCATGAGGGTGACTAGAAGACAGGCAACCTTGAGGCCTTGAAGAATTTGCACCAGCAGACTGCAAACCCTTAAAGCTCAAACCCTCGTGTAGCCTTATTACTTATTAACATCTACCTATAATTGAGCATTTGTCATTCTTATTTTATCAAGTGCATATCCCTCTGCGGATTATCTTTATTTCCCTTGCATTTTTCATTTCCCAGTCATTCCTCCATGTCTCACATTTCCTCATAACCTTCAGCTATGGACTCCTATGCACTCCTGGCAATCTTCAATATTGCGTTTACAGTGCTTTATAGCTCTCTGAAGGCCAGAATGTACACAGCAACTGAAATGACTATTAACTTGAAACATTGTTTTCTTTCATATCTATATAAGAAACTAAATATTTCAGCAAGTATGTACAAATAGAACCTACCCACTGCAGCAAGAAATGGTGTTGCAGCTGGCACCAACATTTTACAGCCATTGCTTATCGCCATTTTTTCTTTTGTTTAATTACTTACTGTTGTAGTCCAAATTGAGGCACCTTACCTTCATGCAAATATTGATCAATCCTAATATATGAAACCCTGGCAAAGGTAAGGATACAATTGCAAACTTGACACAAGCATACAATTAACCCTGCCTTCCGACTAGATATTCATACCCCCATCTCATCTTTACACATATCATCTTACATATGGCATAGATCTTATAGCTTCGCTATAAGGGAAAATCAAAACCATCTCATGTAATGCCTGAGTTTGACTGACCCTAAAATTTCAAACCCTGGCCGATAAAATCAACAAATTTATAGAAAGCAAAATTATTCACATAAAATTGGCTCACAGATCAAGTCAGTTTCTTCAGTAAAATGTCTTCAAGCTTGATATGCCATTAGTAAATTGACTGTTTCGTTTTATTACACTTTCCTACATGCCAAATTATTATCGTATTATTTGCTAGATGGGTAATCTCTTCCCCCCTGCCGGGTCTAGCTATATTGTATTAATCACCATTTATCATCTTAAATTAATAAAGTACATGACATGAATGCTGTCATGTGGCTACCTTACATTTAAAAACAGCTTGATACATCAAACACAATAAATCAAAAATAGCTTGATAAATAAACCACAATAGGCCAAGTGGTTATATGTTTTAATGTTGAGTTATCTCAATGCTATGGCACAAACTGTGTGACCAAGATCTGTACAACCATGTCCTAATTATGGGATGAATTGGCATGTACAATGTCAACACATTATCGCTTTTAGTTATTGTCCATGTTACATTTTTGTAAGCACCTACAAAGGAATAAATGGTTTCCGATACAAAACTAAAGACCAAACAGCATATAGCAACTGAACTGGCCAAGGTAACACGAGGCAAAAGCTGGCAGCTAACTTTCTGAGCTTGCCATGGAAACATGGAGCAAAATTTGACTACGATTGTTTTTGGTTATCTCAAATGGATTCCATTCACTAGAATGGATGAGTGCATTTAATTCAGCTAACCACGAAGATATTTTCCTGCAAGAACAGGGATGCTACTTGAGCATCCTACCATCAAGAAGCCATGAACTAGAGTTACATCACCTTTAATTCTAGAAAAAGAGCACTTTTAAAAGTAGTCTTGGCCCGGCAATTCCAAATGCACAGCAATCCCATTAGTTAAGTAAATTAATCTAAAAAACATCAATGCTGTCTTTTTGGCCGTTTGAATTGTCTCCCAGTTTGCATGTTGGTCTCAATCAACTGCTCAGATGATTCATCCAATTTACCATGACCTTTATCGAGTTCCTTTTCCTGTCCATCACCTTTAGCTTTCCTCAGGGCTTGTCTTTTCTCCTCTCTGTTCATAATTATCAAGATGATATATTATATAAAGTTAAAGCTGAATTACCAACGAAAGATGCTTCAAACATACAAGACATACTTAACTCATAAAAACCTTGCTTCAATTTTACAACACTACTCGGGATCTTTTACCTCGATTTGGAAATTTCTTCTTTCGATGGGTGTTTCTTTTTGCCTTGCCTTTTGTCATGTTTATTTGCTTTGATCATCTTAACATCAGAACTTTCATTGATAAGGGCAGTTTCTGCATCTAACCTTTCGCTCTGATCAGTCTCAATATTTCCATCATTTATTTCACCATCTCCATCTTCATTGGTATTAGTAATGTTCTCTTCAGCTTCACTTGTTTTTGGAATTTGTTTGGTGTTGCTCATCTTTTTCAACTGTGCCACATAAAAAGAAACAAAATCAACACAACACCTAATGATCTTTTTTGCTCATCTTTTCCAACAGTGCCACAAAAATAAAAATGAAATCAAAACATACCACCTAATGATCTTTTGCACGCACTGGAATCTTAAAGACACAGGAATTTAAAGTGCTGTGTATAATATTAATAACTTATACATGTTCGATAATGCTGCTAATCAAAAGGTCAACGCGTATATATAATCTTCAAAAATCTTTATCAATAGGCATGTGCCTTCCATTAAGATTTACAATTCTTTAAAAATTACCATTACACCCTAACCATCATTAACATACTATTATAATACATCACATGTCCTCTTAAAAAGGATGGTAGGCTCAGTAAAGCTTATAGATTGAATCATTAGTCTGATTTGGGGAAACCACTAAATTTGCTATTAGACTTTTTTATGATATATTATTATATTTAATATCCTTCAAACACTGCAATCCCATTCATAACTTGGTTATCTTTTATGATATATTTTTTGTTTATGGCACATTAGAGGGATCATCGAACTTTAACAAGGCATTAGCATGTTGACTGATTATTTATATCGACAAATAGTGGCACCAGATTGACATGTCTGTTTCAGGATTGAACAACCCTAGTAGTTGTAACCTTAATGAACATGAACTTTTTGAAATGCCATTTTGCATAAGAGTTTCATTTTCAAAGGTTCTGAACAAATCTTGAAATTATTTAACAGTGTCTATTTTAGGCATACAATAATTTGCTTCAGAGGCTTGCTCTTGATCAATATGGGTAAATGGAGATCAAAAAAGCAGGCATGGGACAAAGTACCAGTGATGTTCATGATGTGGACAGTTTGAAGGATCCAATTTATGCATAATGAGCACTTTTTTCCATGCAATTAATCTACTTTTCATTCAATACTTTTTGGGCATATGACATGATTTTCTTAAGGCAATATAAATTATAAATTATATTGTATTGACCATCTACGGTTCCATATCAATTTCAAAGAGTAATAATAGATCTAACTTGGTGAAAACTTGATTTTTTGTCTAATCAAATCTGTGAACAGCAATGGAGACATCTTCAACTAGCAGCCATTTCGGAGGAGCAACACACTTCAAGGTAAAAGTTAACTTTGGCATTCATTTATTTGAAGGCCATATAGATGCTGACACTTTGGAGAAACGGTTAAATCTGCTAAAGGGTTGCCTTCATGTTAAAGTTTGTGCAGCTGCAAGACCCATTTTGATAGAGGATGGTACCCTAGTCAGTTGACTATGATAGAGTAAGACCCTAGAAGGTACCCTAGGGACCCCAGTAGTCTCCTGGGGTTCTTGGTCTAGGACCAAGCAGGTTGATGCCATGGCAAAGCCCCTAGCATGTGGCTAGGGCCCCTATATGCCTCTAGGGTATTATGGTTTGGAACCCGGGACACGATGTCCAAGTAGAGCCTATAGGTAGAGCCAGAGATATATTCTGGTCTTGAACCAGGGACACGATGTCCAAGTAGGTCCTACAAGTAGTTGATCAATTTTCAGTGTGAGACTGAAACTCAGCTTAGTACTAGGAACCATTCTGCGAGAGAATGGAGGATTCAGTCAGGGTCCAGGGATTGATCAACCTGATTCAGTGTGACACTGAAACTCAGCATAAGGCTGAAAGCCATTCATTAAGAATGGAAGATAATGATGTCCCCTCTCCTAATCGGTTATTGCTAGGTTGCTTCTCAAGGGACTGGCCACCCCTTGACGATGTCCCTAGTACCTAACCCTTAGGAGCAGTGTTAAGGACAAAAGGATTGTACCATCCGTTTGAATCTTCCCCTTTATACAGTGATGACAAAATATATAAAACCATGTACCTTGAGAGAGAAAAGTCTTTGGTCTTGTTTGACCTAATTGAATGATTGTCCACCCTTACGATTCACCTTGATCTTGTGGTTGTTGACTATGGGTCCTATTTATACTTGGTCCTAGCACCCTCACTTATGTGCATCTTTTGACTATGATGACTCCTACTTTATGGAGTGTATTTACCTAATGGTTTATTAAAGACTATTGGGCCATATATTGTTATGGTTACCTTATGTTTTGGACCCTTGACTTACTTATAGTTTTGGACTATTCACTTTATATTAGACCTATAGACTTTCACTTTATGACTTTATTTAAATTTATTATTTTATAGTTTTATTAATAAAATCTTTATGATTTTATTGATAAAGACTTTTGACCATTTAATCTTATCTCATGTTGAAGACCCTTTTACTTTATAAATACATTTTTGATATTACTTATTTTTTTTAATTGATCCAATTTTTTATTATTTACTTAGGACAACTTTCCCATTCCTAAGTCTAACTAATTTGGTTCTCCTAACCTTATAAAATGACGTTAGCTAAGGTTTGTTTTTTAATGGATCAAACTCTCACGTGAATTCTTCACGGGCTCAATTTATCTCTGCGTTTTCTGCTTGATCTTGGCTACTCCTCAGTGAAAATTCTCTCAAGCATCCTCGGCTAAATCCTTCACGGTGACCTCTGCGATTTTGGTTTTTTTTATACGTCGTCTTTTCACTGCATGAACTCTGCACGCCCAGTCTGCGGCTCTTCCTCTGTCTCAGCGATCTTGTATTCACGGGTTTATTTTCACCACCGTGCTCTCTGCTTGGTATCTTCGTGATTTTAGCCTCAGCTGATTTTGTGATTAATCCTGGGCTTGATTTGGATGTGCGATTTATCTCTGCGATATTTCGTTCACGACTGTCTCCGTGATTTTGTTTGCTTGACCTCTGCGATTTGGTTATTCTATGATCTTTGGTGGCCTTCATGACTCCTCACCATGATTCCTCACGGACTCTACTTGATCTCTGCGATTTGTTTTTTTTTATGGCCTTATCTCTCGACCTGTCTCTGCAATTGATCTCTGTGTGAGAGTGCTTACGTCCTGTCACTGGGTTTTACCTCTGAGTGATTTATTACGGACTTACCTCAGGATCTATCCCTGCGGTCTATCTCAGCATGAGTCCTTATGGGTTTTACCTCTGTGTGATTTATTACGGACTTACCTCAGGATCTGTCCCTGCGGTCTATCTCAGCGTGAGTCCTTATGGGTTTTACC
>LPNX010947787.1:119940-143484 GCA_001517045.1 Pseudotsuga menziesii
TGGACTTACCTCACAATCTGTCCCTGCGGTCTATCTCAGTGTGAGTCCTTATGGGTTTTACCTCTCTGTGCTGGATTCCTTTCCCTGAGTGTGGACTATGTATTTATCATCATGACTGTCAGAGAATTTTGACTGTGCTAAGTATGACTAAGTGTCTGTTGTGCCTAAGTGACTGTGTGTCCTTAGCATGAATGTTTTGGGCATGACTGAATTACTCTAGCCTATACTTTTGATTGACATCTCTCTATGTTGACTAAGAGTTTGAGGTCTGTTTCTATTTGCTTTAACCCTCTCTCTCTCAAGGTACGTATATGGTTTACCCAGTTTGACTTGTCCCTTAGGTGACAAGATCAAACTCAGAAATATCTGAGTATAAAGTGGATCCAACAATGGTATGATTTGTGAATACTGTATCTATTTTATGTACATGATATTCAAAGTGAAACACCTCAACTTCAACGCAGTGACCAGCAGAGCGTTGAAATTAACGCAATGACCAGCGGAGCGTTGAGTTGAAAGAGATGAAAATTATTTTTTTGCTTTATTATAGTTTAAATTTTATTAGCAGCACTATTCTAAATCTGAATGTACATGTTCATGCACTTATGTTTATTACGTGTATTAAAACATCACTGCCTCTTAAAATTCAACACTTCACACACCTCAAGTCCCTCCCCGATGTCAAAGATTGGTGGGATGATTACTGGAAGAGCCATGCCGGAGATGACTGTACAACATACAAGAAAACTAGAAGGCATCTGGGGTGGGAGAGTGGCCTCCAATAAAACCCTAAGAACTGTTCATACTGAGTAGACTGGATAGACATTGAGCCAAGAGAAATAGATCTACAAAATGTTGTTGAGGAAGATCATTTTAGGTGGGCACTGAACCAACAAAACCAGCAGAATGAGAGAGTCATTTGGGTGAAGGATAGGCCTCAAGAAAACCAAAGCTTGTGTGAAAGAGTAGGCTTGAGTAGAATGCTCTGATACCAGATAATGAGGCACAAAGCTGCTTCAATCTGAAAAATGCATAGTTTAAGTCAAGCGACCTAACTAATCTAAAGAAAACCCCAAACATGAACGGAAGCCAAAAATAATTTAAGATTGGGACAGATTGTTGATCCCTTGTTCACCATGCAATAGCCTTTTAGGTTTACAAAGGATCAATCTGCATTACAACTTTGGGGAAGTCAATCCCTAAACTATGCATGCACACAGCTCAAAGGCTGAAAGAAAAAAATAAAATATGCATATACACACAACTCAAAGGCTTGAAAATGAAACTAACTCTACTTAAGTTCTTGATAAATGCACTCTCATGAGGGGATGCACATTCATGGAGAGACGTGCCAAGGGAGAGGGTGCCCATGTGACATATCAGATCTTCTAGCGACACTGTGGATGCAAACTTTAGATTCTGAGAACGTTATGTTCAAATGTCAAATCTTTCAAAAACACAAGCATGTTGCTAAGCTTTGCACTTTAAAGGTTTCTTTGGATGGTGCAAGGCCTAGAGTGGACAGTTTTGGTTCGCAATAGACCATCAGCAAGTCAAATGCTTGGAAGTCACCCCACTAGAACCAATTTCAGATAAATTACAGGTTGAGCCTTCCTTTGTGTCTAATAAGGTTGTGGGATCCATTCTTGACCCAGCCGACACTTGGCAGGTCCCCTCAATGATGGGCGATGGATATCTAAGATGGTAATAAGCTACCCAAGGAGGCCATACTTATGTCTGGATATTTGGACAATGAGGTTAATACAAATGCCAAAGATAACTACTACGATGGCATAGAGGTTTACAATGACCTTGCTCACCCTAAGAAGAACAATTCCGAATCAAAACCCTCAAAGCATGCAAATATGTGATTTCAGAAAAATTATAAACCCAAGGAAAAAGAATATTGACAATGGGAAGGGTGGGAATCTGTGCATTTCAAATGGTGTGACCCAAGGTCAAGCACGGCTTTCAGCAATAAAATAGATATGATGTACTGCAGATTACATGAATGGATAAATTGTAACAAAGTTCTAAGTAATGAAAATTCTTGTTTGCATTTAAAATAATTATAATAATATAAGAAAAGAAAAATCAATGTACATCTATCATACTCAACGTTGTCAAAACCGGCCGGTCAGCCCGGTTCCGGTGGGTTTCTGGTCCAAACTGGAGGACCTAACCATTTTGGGCCGGTTTGATACCGAACCGGCCGGGTTGGTCCACGAACCACCCGGTTTGGTATCAAACCAGTCCAAAACAGGTTTTCCCAGGAAACCGGCCGGATTGTACAAGGCCGTGCGGATGCCAAAAAGAGGTTTTTTTTATTTTTTTTATTTTTTGGAAAGTGGGTTGGGGGGATGCATCTGGACACACTTAAGACACCTAATGAACCTATAAAAAGACCCCCACCCCCTCTCTTTCACTCACACTATTCATCCAAGTGTTTTCGAGTTTGTGCTTGGGTGTCTTCAGATCTTTTAGTTTGAAAGTGTTGATTGTTAATGGTCTTAGAGCTGGTTCCTAGGCTGATTCTGAGGCCTCTGATGGATCTGATCATGAGGATTCAGACGATTCTGATGATTAGATTGTTTAGTCTTTGACTCTAGTCTTTAAACTTCTATAGGCCATTTAGAGCCTTTTTGATGATGTATTTTGGTTCAGACATGGATTGCACTCAATGTTAAGTGCTATTTTGGTTCTATGAACTCTTATATGCTATATACATGAGAAACTTTGCATATTTTGTGTATAATGGTTNAAAAAAATTAAAATTTGAATATTTTATGTATTTTTGGTGGACCGGTTTTATGATCTGGTTTTTTCCCAGGTTTTTGACCGGTTCCGATCCTGTTCCAGTTTTGAGGGTCGGCCGATTCGTCCCCGGTTCGGTTTTTGTAACTTTGTTCATACTCAAATCGCTCTATCAAAGGACAATTCATTTCATTGAGATATATATTGTTTTGTTGCGATTATTTAAATGTATAATTATTAGTTTATAAATTCCTAACTTCTTGTCAGTATGGAATATTACATAGTTCAATTGCTTGGATGAATTTACTCAACAACAATACCACTAACACTCCACATAGAGCTCGGGGTACAACAAAAACAACAAGCACAATGCATATTTAGTGGTTAAAGTATGTCTCTATTGCTATAATGCATCACTTCTCGAAATCCTATACCATCCATTTGAGCCTCTTCTGTATAAAAGACTTGAGAAAACAGGACGAGTGTTTTCTTTCAACAAGTTAATATTTATGTCTCTATTGCTATAAGTTATCCCTTCTCAAAACCCCACACCATTCATTTGAGCTTTCTATACGTAAGACTTGAGAAAACAGGTCAACTGCTCTTTGAACAAGGAGTTGACATTAATGTAAATCGACCAAATTCTACTATAGAGCAATGATATGTTGTTACCTTTGCAACAAAAAAGCCATCCATGTTATGAACATGCGGATAGAAACGCCTTGTTTTTTCCAAAGACGGATGAAAGCGGTGCTCCCTAAAACGCACAAACCTGTCAAAAGAAAAGTCATGAACAGTTGTCTCAAAATTGTGATCAAATCCTCCAGGTTTAACAACTGAATCCTTCCTGAAAGTTATAAAGATCACACCCACCCATTTTGCCCAAAGTCCAAACCACATGGAACAACTTTTACATCCCGCTTACTAAGTGCATAGTTCACAACTGCCTCATTCTGCAACACCACAAAATCAACTATAACTCAAAATTCTGTAAAAAAAAAATTGCTGCAGAATCACATCAAATACTAGCAACTGATAGATGGTACTTCACGTAACAAGAAATAAGCATGAAACAAAGTATCATACTGAATCTGCATACCTCTGCGACAGTAATTGAGCAAGTTGAATATACTACATAACCCCCTGATTTTGAGCCTGCATCCACCATGTCAATTGCTGCAAGAAGTAATTGCTGCAAGGAAATACCAAAAAAAAACTAAGTGTCGTGGATTGAACAAAATATGTTGTTTCCGTTATAAACATTCTGACAAACGTTTTTGCCAATGACCAAAAGCTTAAAACCTAATCTACGTTTACCAATTTGTTCTCTGGATATCATTATGTTGTTAATAATGCTAAACATATTACAGGTTAGTATGCGGCATTAGCTTAAAGATTTCATGAGCCTCTTACCTAAGAGTGTATATAGGGTTCCCTAGCTCAGTAAACCACATGTTGAAAAAGAAAAAAGAACTTTGCATCACTAAAAGGAACAATAATAAACATAAAAGAATGTAAACAGTGAAATGGCAAGAAACAAATGGTTGTAGCAAGCAGCAGATTTCCATAACCACCATAGTAGACTGCTTGAATTAACATGACTGAAGTTTTAATACATGCTATGGGCTGAGATAATTTCCAAACAGTAAAATGTGCTCAGTGAATACAACACAGGCTTATTATATTCTTTTGCATGTGAACCTTCAATCAAGTCAATTCTTTAAAAAGCATGCAAAAACATGCAAATATCAAACAAATCCTTTTGACCCCAGGCACATTCTGCACCAAACATGTGGAAAAATAATACTTAGTGTTATTTTTACCTTGCTTGCTTCTACGTATTCCACCTAATAATATGAATTTCAGAATTTCTGTATATTTTGCTAACTCTAAGTGCAGTTATCCATCCATCTTAAGTTTTCCCAAATGTTGCTTTAGCCATTGATAGTCAACAATATGTCAAGTTCTAAATGTTTCTGCTTTGAGATGAGCATCTCCCAAAGCTTTAAATTAGTTTCTCTAGGCATCAAAATGCCTAGCTCAGTACTAAACGGGAACAATCCGAATTTAAAAAGCAAACATCATTGAGTGCATGAGATATTGTTAATTATGCTTTCACTTTCACTAACTCCTGACAATGCTAGAAAAGGTAATCAAAGAAGAACCTTGAGATTGCCAAATTATAAAATGCAAGAAGAAATGATTTTCATTTTACTACAGAGACATCAAGTTATCAACCATACCCTGGAAAACTGGATCTTCATAAAACAAGCAATTGGCTGGGTGATAGGAGTCCCTCAGCTCAGTAAAAGCTCATTCACTCTCTATTCCAGATAAGGACAGAACATTACAAAGAAAATGGATCATTCCCAAGGCCTAAAAGAAGATGAAGACAAGAAGAGTTATTCTTTGGCAAGTCAAGGTATGCATATTACTGAATCTCCTTTGTACTTTCAGACAGTTCACAATGATTTCACTTCTTCTCTGTAGGGTTTGGGCAAGGAGAGGTTAGAGGTTAACAATTCTAAAACCCAAAAAAAAAAAAAATAATCCTAAAACCATAAAACAATTAAAAATTAATCCTTTAAAGCAAGCGGATTTGGAAGGGGGTTTGGCTCAGATCAGGAAGGTCCAGTATCAGCTGGGAGAAAATCTCATATCAGAAAGGAAAAATCCCAATCAAAGAGAGAGATTAAAGAGGAAGTCTTCAAAGCAGGGAAGACCTATAATCTGATTTCCTATTGATTGCCCTGTCTATGAATGTGCACAGTATATAAACCCGATGCCTTGTTCCTTCAGGAAACGGTGCATTTTGCATCTAAAGTTGTTGAGATTATGTCTTCCTTCAAAGATTGGATTTTTTGCTCAGTGGATGCTGAAGGACTATCAGGAGGTCTTGTTTCAGGGTGAAATATCAATTTAGATGCCATCTTTTCAAATGTTTAGAACGCAGCTATAGTGATTGAAGTCAGAACAAGGGAATTAGGGAAAATCTTCAGAATAATTAATTTGTATTGCCCACATAATGACAGAAAGCCTTTTTGTGAAGGGCTAGGAGAATCGAGCACTCTAAACAAGGATAATGTTATTAGTGGCGGGGCTCTTCACTTGACTCTCAGCCAAAGGGAGAAAGCTCATTGAGAAGGTATATCAAAAAGATTAGATAGATTTCTTGTTGCAGAGAAGGTATATCAAAAAGATTAAGATAGATTTCTGGTTTCTAAGCAGGTGATGGAAAACAGTGATAGGATTAAAATGAGTCTGCTGTTACCTTTCGGATGCCTGCTGCCACCTCAGTGAAGGCCTGCTATCACTGCTGCCACCTCACCGAATCCTGTAGCAGCCTACTGCCACCTCTCGGATGCTGCTGTTGTGGTGTATCAGCCATAATAGGGCTCGTGAGTAAGGGAAGACAGCCCTAGTAGGGCTCAGGGTCACTGCTGCCACCTCCAAATTTCTCACCGTGAACTGTGCTGCCACCACCGTGAGCTGTACTACCTTCACCGAGAGCTGTAGTATGCCGTGAAGAAAGAGACCCAAGCAAGCTAAGAGCTACTACATTGGAGAAAAAAAGAGAAAGATAACCAACCACTGAAACTTTTCCTCAGTCATCCACAGCTGCGATGATGATGAAGATCTCAGCCAGAAATAGTTTTGGAGCAGTCAAGTGATCTTTGGATGATGATGAAATGAGTTTGAAGCTTTTCTTTATTTATATTCCATCAAACATCATAAGTTGGTTCCACATAATTAGGAAGTTGACATTAGGGCTTCCTTTCTTTTCATCTTTGACCCTTGACTTTTATTCAAAGGTCTTTTTGGTGTTTGTCTTGAGCCACTTGGTCCTTTATTTGATGGTCACATGGACCAAGACTAGGGTTTCATGATCCTTCGAGTGTTTTTGTGACCACAACAAGTTGTCTCAAGAGTTCTTCAGGGTCCTCATGATTCATTCAAGCCCACTCAAAGAGCATCTTCATAAATAAGGAGAATTATTAAATGCTTTATCTTGATCTCCTCATCCCACCAAGATCAGGTGCTAGGTCACTCGAACAGGGGTAGCTAGTTCCTGGAGATGGTCTCGTAGCCCATAAGATCAAAGAGAGGAGTGCATCACTTGCCCAGACCCAGTCTAGGGCTTACAATGAACTGACCACGTGCCTCAGCCCCAGGCTGCATCAGATGACTCAATGTCAAATACTTCGTAACTGACCAAGCGCCTCCATTCTCCCAGAGAATGGCACTCAGCCCCAAGTTGAGGTCCTAGTCCCAAACTAGGTTAAATTCCTGGTAACTAACCAGGTGCCTCCATTCAAAGAATGGCTCTCGTCCCCAAGATGAGGCCCCAGTCCCAGACTGGGTTAATTTCCTGGTAACTGACCAGGGACCTCCATTCTCCCAAAGAATGGCCCTCAGCCGCAGGCTAAGGCCCCAATCCTAGACTGGGTTAATTTCCTGGTAACTAACCAGGTGCCTCCATTCTCCCAGAGAATGGCCCTCAGCCCCAGGCTGAGGCCCCAGTCCCAGACTGGGTTAATTTCCTTGTAACTGACTAGATGCCTCAATTCTCCCAAAGAATGGCCCTCAACCCCAGACTGGGTTTATTTCTTGGTAAATAACTAGATGCCTCCATTCTCCCAGAGAATGGCTCTCGATCACATCATCACCCTATCCTATTACAAATTGAAGTAGAAGACCAGGAATCCCCACGTCCTTTGAATTCAATCATTCATGGCTGAATCAGAGAATTTTAGAGCACTAGTTGTAAGAACATGGAAGCCCTATGACAGGAATTTAGAAGATTTAGCCATGAAACAATTTGCTGTTAAATTGTAATGGGTAAAAGGAGTAGCATTCCAGTTCTTTGAGATATAATGATATTATGATCTTCGGATAAGGATTTATCCAATAATTGATTAGTATAGAGGAAAAAGTAGATATTTATTGGAAAACTACAGGTATGGAAGTCAATAATGCTTTTCAATGAGATGGAGGAAAATGTAAAAATAAAAGCTATTAATCTATGCTCTGAGTCATGCTGAGATTGAGAATGGAGTAAAGTATTTGGGTAGTAAATTAAAACCAACTAATTGTAGGTATGTTGATTGGCTTTGATTGTATAACAAAATTGAAGCAAGAGTCTCTATATGGTGAACAGATGGTTATCCAAGGGGGGTAGATTAGTCATGGTAAAATCAACCTTAGTGAGTCTACTTGTGTATTGGATGTCCATTTCAGATTCCAAAAGACATTTACATAATCAGAAGAAGAAAAATGTTTTAATTTTTATGGACAAGGAAAAAGGAAAAGGAAGGAACACCTTTGGCTAAGTGGACAAGGGTTGCAAATGTGTGGTCACAAGACAGGAAATCAGCAGAAGTCTTCGATTTACAAGGGGAAAAAGTAGAAGAATGGACACAATATGTGAACAGATTGAAACATTGTGCAATAAAACTTCAGAGCAGGAAGATTTAATATCATGGTCCAAAAATCTGAGTACATGTGAGAATATAGCCAAATTAGGGAATGCTGCAAAGATGAAAGAAATTTACAAAGGTGGAAGAGTTTGGTGTAGGAAATTGGAGTCCTTTAAAAGCAATATTTTTCTATGGCTGGCAATGGCTAATAAAATAATAACATAGAATAATAGCCAAAAATGAAGCTGACGGACACCAGGGAGATTCATTTTGCATAGTGTAGAGAAAAAACTATAGATTGTGGAGAAAAAACTATAGATTGCCATACTTCATTATATGGGTTATCTGCTTATCAAGGAACAAGATGATTTTTCAAGGGCTATAAATAACTTCAGAACAAGTTGCTCACAAAATCAGAGTTTTATTTGAGAGGAATTGGAACAATGGAAAGTACTAAAAGAAAAGGCACAAAGGGTATGTGTGAGGCAGAAGCTATCCTTTTCATTGAAAAAAAAATTAATATACTATTGAAATATGCTGCTGGGCAAGGAATAACCATGCTGAGTTCTATATTTTATAGCTTCTCTTGAAAAATGCAGGAAACAAAGGATTAAACGACTTGCAGGTGTTGTATGGAGATTGCAAGATGTTGATTGATTAAGCAAATAATAAGTGTAGAATTGAAAACATACTGCTAAGCCCAATTATGAATCAAGTTCTGGAGGTGAAAAGCAGTTTCAACAATCTTTCTTTGATCATATTTACAGAGATTACAACCAAAAAACTGATCAACTATCTAAGGAAGCGTTATTGTTGCAGGAGGGTGTCATATCTGAGCCTGTTTTCAGAGGGGAATCTCAAATTTCAATTTCTGAAAAATCTCTTTATTGATTTAGGAGCTGGAAAATGTTTTATCTTATATCATGGTCAGAGTCACTGACATGTTTTGATTTGATTTCTTATCAGGGCCTTGAGGCAGGGAAGAATGATTTTGAAAGAGATTTTGAATGGTTACCTGAAAAAGCCATGGATGACAGCAAACAATAGTAATAAGCAAGAGAAAGAGACTGTCCATAGATAGATCAGAGACAGTTTTTTCGGCACCTATCAAGGCAGCCATTTGTATATTCTGATTTCACACTTGAAATCAAATATAAGGGTTTTTCTCTTGGAGAAAAATTATAACAAAACAAGAAAAACTTGCACAACCTATATACTGAAACAGGACCTATGTCACAAGTTTCAGGTTCGAGTTTGGGTTCGGCGACCTTAAAGATCGAATTGGATTCGAATTTTCTGGTGAAGTCCAGCTTAGGTTCGGCATTAGGTTCATCTATTTACACTCTTCTATATATCTATATAATGAATTATAACATAAAACATTTAAAAATAAACATATAATACAAGTAAGAATAGTGATCAATAACTCATGAATAACTTAATCATGATAAATTCCTCCAGCCTCCTCTTGGTAGCTGGCAAGTCTTGACCAGCCGTAGCCCATGGGCCAAAGGACATCTTCACCCATCATCTGCCTGTTGAGACGATTACCTCTCGTGTCAATGAACAGAGTATCAATTACATTATCGGTCGTGACACCATACCTTCTAGTGAGTAAACCGAATCATCCTCCACTGAAAGGCCCACAAGTTCCAATAGTGGGGCACTATCTTGCAGGGAATCCATAGATTGCAGACTTTTGTGCGTTGGCAAAGTATAATTGGCCAAAAGTGGCACCTGCAACTACCCAATCCGTTTTGGAAACCATGTTGATGTTAATATTATCCAAATTCATGAGAAAGAATGACGAATGGAACATCGAAAGTAGAGGACAGCCCCTCGTAGCTGTGAGTCCATAGCACCATCGTTGCAGTTGCACAACGTGTAACACCCCAACAGATTAATTAGAATACTAAGTTAGCTATTAGGACCATACTAATAAAGTAGATATTATTTAACTTGAATAGAAAATGAAATAGTAAATTAATAAAAGGCTAAGCATTAACATTAGCTAATAAATCTTAGTTAAGTTAACTAAAAGTGATTAAGAAAAGTGAGGTGCATGGGAGCCACTTGGCACCCATGCAAAAATACCTCTAAATTTACTAATTATCTAATTTACTTGCATAAATGAAGGAATTGAGGGCAAAATGGGGGTGATGTTTTTGTTCATGCTGGTCTTTGGTTTTGATGCTATTTGTTTTAAGGAGATTTTGGTAGAGGGGTTTGATGAGTTCTATGGAGATGGAGGTTTGGAGGCTAAGTGTAGAATAAGACTCTGATTGTGATGTTTGGGCTGGCTTGGTATTGCTGAGTGAGGGCTCAGGCGCTCTCAGTCTATGACTGAGGGGTTGGTTGGGAGGAGAGCGGTCCCCCCACATGTGGTTTCGGTGTTGCTGATGTTGTTGGCCGTCCTACCTCTGCCGTATAATCTGTAAGTCCATCATTGATAGACAAGTATATCTCCTTCCTTATTCCGTTAGTTCTTGATTTGGTTTCCTAGTTCCCATGTATATGGTTATGGCTATAGATATTATTATATTTAAAAAATTTAACTTGTAAACTCTGATTATTACATGAGTTAATAGTAACAATGCATAATTAATTAGTCTTAATTTTAATGTATAATTCTCATAATTAAATGTATCCCTCTGTTTACTGAGGGTTGGTCCTCACACAACTACTCACTCTTCAACTCTTCACCTGATGGCTATACCTCACACCACACGACTCAATTTACATTTACCAATTGATTCAGTATTTGAACACCTGTGCTGTGGGAGAGCTTGTATTTGCATTCGGTCTAATTATATCTTTGAAGTGCACCTTCAACTCTCACAAACACCCCGATGAATAGAGCCAAAAATAGGAGAAGAGGGTGCCTTGTATTGCAGTCACTCACTGTGGCTATACCTCACACCGTCAGGGGTCACCTGGTGGATACGCTGTCACAGACTCACAGGTCAGAAAACCAGCACAAACGTATCGGGAGTATGTGCCAAAAGATCTGTTAGGTTGAAACCCTAGCAGAAAAGTGAAAAAAAAGCCACCAAAAACGAGCCCAAACCGGTTGAATAGGTTCAAATTCATGAGCTTCGCTTTTGAATTCGTGAGATTCAGCAAACCTGATTGCTGATTCAGTTCGTTTTGAGGTTCGCCGAACCTCAACAAATTTTCCAATTTTTTTACAGTTCGTCGAACTTCAAACCTGGACATTTAGGTTTGGCAAACCCTGTGACTAGAACAGAACAATGTGCACAACCCAAAACCCCCTAGAAAGAAAGAAGCTGTGAGATATAGAAAATGCAGGCCATGGAAAATGAGAAACAATTTCTCCTCGACTACCCAGCCTACAAACCAACTAGAAATAAATACACAAATATATTTAGTTACAAGCAGTGCTTTAAAAACCGGCCAAGCCAGAACTGGAACCGACCGGTCCGACCGACCAGATAAACTGGGACCTTAAACCGGTACAAAACCTGGACCGGGAACCGGTTCGGTAACAAACCGACTGGCCCAGAACACTGAACCGGTTGGTTCATGACCAAACCGGTCCTCACCGGCCAAGTCCGTTACTAACCAGCCCTCAATGCAACTCTCTCTGCGGGGCCTGAAACTCTCTTCGTCTTTCCAATGCCGTCAGCAATCAGACGTTAAGAGAGAGACACTCCTATTGGGTATGCCTTTCTGGAAAAGAGCAGAGGTTAAAAGGAAATCAAGACTGCTATTCTTGGCACTCTTTTGTCATTGGGACAATGAACAGAAGCTGGCCGATCTTTTGGCATAAGAAAATCATGTGTATCCCTACAGTTGACTGCTGTTGGAAAATTTGGAATAATCAAAATTCAAATTGAGTTGCCAGAAATGTCTAGGGCAGCAACCTTTGGAAATATTCATAATTTAGTATATAACTCTAGATTATTAATCCATAACCTGCCATATTATGCGTATCAAGATTGAATCACAAATCACCATATCATGTGTTGAGATCAAAGTTACAAAAACTGAACCGGTAGACGAACCGGCCAACCCTCAAAACCGGAACCGGTAAAAAACCGAGGAAAAACCGGATCATAAAACCGGTCCACCAAAATTACATAAAATATTCAAATTTTAATTTTTTTTAAATATTCATGTGCATCCATGTGAGTTCAAACCATTATACACAAAATATGCAAAGTTTCTCATGTATATAGCATATAAGAGTTCATAGAACCAAAATAGCACTTAACATTGAGTGCAATCCATGTCTGAATAAAAATACATCAACAAAAAGGCTCTAAATGGCCTATAGAAGTTTAAAGACTAGAGTCAAAGACTAAACAATCTAATCATCAGAATCGTCTCAATCCTTATGATCAGATTCATCAGAGGCCTCAGAATCAGCCTAGGAACCAGCTCTAAGACCATGAACAATCAACACTTTCAAACTAAAAGATCCGAAGACACCCAAGCACAAACTCGAAAACACTCGGATGAATAGTGTGAGTGAAAGAGAGGGGGTGGGGGTCTTTTTATAGGTTCATTAGGTATCTTAAGGGTGTCCAGATGCATCCCCCCAACCCACTTTCCAAAAAAAATTTAAAAAAAAACTCTTTTTGGCATCCGCACGGCCCTGTACAAACCGGTTGGTTTCCTAGGAAAACCGGTTTGATACCGAACTGGGCGGTTCATGGACCAACCCAGCCAGTTCGGTATCAAACCGGCCCAAAACGGTTAGGTCCTCCGGTTTGGACCGGAAATCCACCGGAACTGGGCTGACCGGCCGGTTTTGCCGGTTCCAGTCCGGTTTTGACAATGTTGGTTGAGATTGAGTTGCCATATCACAGGTGAAGATAAAGACCGGTGAAATCATAGCTTGAAATGTTAAATATAATTTTTGTCATTAAAATTTGTAAATTTTTTTGTATTTTTTAATAGACCAGTTCATTGAAATCAAACCACTCTGGTTCATTACCGGTTCCGGTCCGAGTTGACCCTCAACCGGTTTGACTCCCGGTTCCGAGTTTTTGAACATTGGTTACAAGTGTCTCCAAGTTACCTCATCACACACCAACCAAACGTGTACCCTTGACCAACCACAGAATTAAATCTTATACCCTTGGGCCTTGACCATTTTAATTAAAAATATGATGAAATGTTTGTGCAAACACAATTGAACCAGTTTCTAAATCCTCAACTTGAGGATAAGAAAACATTTAAGAAATAAATTATAATACGTATATCCGAAAGTTGGAAAATACTGTCAACGTGTTGGTTCACAAATGGCATAAGGATGGGGCAAAAGTAAAACTGAAGAAAACAAAAATTCAAGTTTATCCAAAAGCAAATTTCACAATGGAACCCAACCCCTATTTATAGAAGTTGTTTCTCAAATTGGAGATGACAGGAAGGTGAATCAGGCTCAAGATGGACCAGTTCATTTTGTTGAAAAGGGTATTCAGGCCAATTGTGCATTCTGCTTGGGCACACCAATTTTCAGAGAATTTGAAAGCCCAAATTGTAACAGTCAACCAATGCCCGTCTTGGTATGTGCAGTTATTGGACCATGCATATGTTTGTGCACAATGTTTCCAACTTAGACTGTAGAATAATTATTAATAACAGAGTTATGCCAATCGATTTTTTGTATCCACAGTTGTAGAAGCACAAGTATGAAAATTATTATCCATTAGTTTAAGTCATATTATTGTCAGCCTGTTGAAGTCAAATTATTATTGGTTAGTTCAAGTTGAAGTCAAACATGGTCTAACAGAGTTCATAGGGTTTGCACATGATTTTTGCTTTAAAATACTCAACATACTTTTCTGAACATATCGAAATGAAAGCAACCCTGCATCAAAATTACTAGAAACTTGAATGTGCATTTTTGCTTTCAAAGAGATATAGCTTATAAGGAAGAAATATAACCCTGACAAATGAACAGATGCAAAATGAGGGTTGACATGCTCATAGTGCATGTGTTTTGAAGCTGATAATCTTGTGACGGTCATTTGAAGCTCATAACCTCATTCATAACACAAGATTAGCTGGTTTGGAGGAGGAAATATACTCTTATAGCCTGTACCAAGTATCTTCAAAATCACCAAGTGAAACAAGCAAGGATGGGACTAATCTTCAAATAACATAGGTTGAGTCTAAAATTACTTAATGTTAATTGAATGTCTCATTTTTATAGAGGGCTGAGTAAAGTGGACGTCGAATCGAAAAGGCTTCACCAAGACTCTTAACTTTAGTAGAGAATAGTACTAGCTTCACCCATTTAAGCATCAACGTGATTTCACAGAGCAAAAAGAAAACATACTTCAAATAAACAGAACCAATAATCAGCAATGTGTTCGTGGCATACCTTTTGCAGAAAAGCACATTTCATTATGTCCTCGGCACTCTTTTTAGTTTTCACATTTTCGTCTTTCCAAATGACCTGCAAACAAAATGGGAATAAATGTATAGTCCAGACACTCCATCAGCCAGTAGAAATACCGGAAAAAACAGCTTCCAGTCAAACATTTAGGTCAGAATTAGCTATCCATTAAAGGTAAATCCCAGAGGCACTTACACCAGTGCCACTGCACGGTGCATCTAACAACACCCTATCAAGTGAATTCAGACCCAAGACTTTTGGCAGCTGCAGTCAAAAAAGGGCAAAGTTATTAACTGTAGCATCATTGAGTAATACATCTAATTCTACCATAGACATTCTAACATTCAACAGAAATTTAAGAATCTCAGAAATTCCTTCATCATCAAGGCATCTTTGATGCAAGCAATACATCATCATGATTCATAAGTACACTGGAATACACAAAGAAATTATGCTTATAGAAAATACTGACCTCTTTGCCATCATAGTTGCAGATTATGCTGTTTGTTACACCCATTCGATGAATATTCGCAGACAAAGATTTGAGTCTCGAGTTTTTCAATTCATTAGCATATATTATCCCTGTATTTGGATTTGAGGAAAACAATAGCCACAATCACACAATTGGTGAACCAGATTCAAATGCGATAATGGAAATGTGTCATAATAAGCAAGATACATCATACAACATATAAAATATGAGACAGTTTCACTACCATCACATTGACTGGAATTAACAGCACCTCCACATAGGTTTTAGATATTTGAGAGGCATTGCAAATTTCAAGACCATGTCTCACAAATTTTTGACATTTGCAAGGCATGAAGACAAAACCTTATACATTACCATGTCGAAAAAAAGAAAACTATCACCCCCACATGTCGACAAAAACCAATATACTTGACTAGGATGCATTTGCATGTCAAGCTAGCAGAAACTTTGGAAGAATTTGTAGTTACCAATGTTGAAAAATGTTAGCTCAAGCAGGAGCTTCTTGCGCTGGTTAGGTTTGAACTTGCGAGAAGAACTTTGAAACAACTTCTTAGTGACCACTTAGTAAAAGTGGGAAATAACACCATTTTGTAATTTCACTTACTAAATAAAAGTGAGACTCAATTTCTTTGACCTCTTAGTCTGAGAAATCTACATGAAATATTCTAGAGATTCTAGAATAGTGAGTTAGATTTGATAAAATCTTTGCCATACACCTAAATGTTGAGATTAGGTGGTTGCTAAGAGTAAGGAGATTAGTTGGGATCAGTTGCTAGTTTCAAGGAAGTTGGTTGCTAGAAGTGAGGAGACTAGTTATCTCTCTCAAAGCATAAATAGGACAAGATGGACAGAGAAGTTATGGAACACACCAAGGTAGTGATGTAAGAAACACAGCAAGGAAGTTGTGTGCACATACAAGTGAATCCAAAGGGGAGAGAACACGGATGGCAGGAAGAGAATCAACCATCAAGGTGGAAGTCTGCAAGGTGGAAGTCTACAGTGCCGTACAGGGTACAGCAGTTTCTTGGATTTCTGTGTAGGCGTATTGTTTCTTTTCAGCAGGCTGTAAACCTCAAGATAAGGTGTCCTTGTAAGTTTTTGAAGGAATAAAAGCTGATTTCAAGGACAAAAATTCTTGTGTGTCGTGTTTATGCTTCCGCTGTTTATTTTCAGCTATATGTGTGGTTGTTGCATGTTCAGAAATATTTATTTATATTGTTAAATAAGTTCAGATTGAATTTATTTAATTAAAGGAAAACACAGGACAGCAGTGATCTAGGGCTGAAAATTTACAACCAAGTTATGATTCCAGATTACATGGACCATACCATAATCACTAAAATAAAGATTAAGTATCATACTATCTTTAGGATCCTTAAAAGTAAACCTCGAACAGCATATAGTCTATGACGTTAGCAAAAAATTAGGATAATAGTCGAGAACTCATTTTCATATGTGGTAATTTTTCTGAGGATAAATAGTTAGTAATATCTGGCATTTTTTAAATCTTCTCCAAATTAAAGCTTCAAAAAGCACTAACGCATGCAAGATATGAAGCAAGTCAGTTTAGAAAATATAATTCATTATATATTACATTTTATAGAAGTGTATTGGGCTTTATATTACATTACATAAAAGTGTATTGTTCTTGTAATTGATATGGACAACAAGAACAATGCTAACAGCCAATAGTCTGATCAAGACAAGATAAAGTAATGCTCACAAGAGAGGCCTGAAACTCTTCCATCTCCAAAGCAAGACAAGGTACAATGATACTCAAAAGAGAAGCCAAAACTACATTGCAGCTCCAAAAATGTGCAATATGCACACAAACATCTCCCACACTGAATGATAAAGAAACTAGAGTAATGCACAAATTATCAGAACGGATTTATCTGACCATCAAGTGGGTTTATCCATCACAAGAAGCTCAAAAGCATTCCCCATTAAACACAACTTGAGGTATCAAAACACAAATGGCATCATCACAATAGTCAAAGCGGCTCGCAAACAATGCCCCCAATCCAAACTATCCCACATGCAAAGTCACGCTAAAAGGAAAGTCCAATAGTTATTATGATGCTAGTCGATCAATCAGTAATAATAAAGGTGACACTGTACAAATTTACAGTTGACAACACATGTATGTACGTACTATGAAGTCCTCAAGCACCCATTCAAATGCTACCATCACCAATCATCAGTCCAACCACAATCGATCATACTAGTTGACAATTGTCCAAATTCTACCTCTTACACCTCTTGTGCAAAGATCTGTAAGCATCACTGCCACATAATTCCTATATGAAGAACTAGAACTCCACCTAGCACGATGATTAGGATGTCAAACTGGCAGAGAGTTATGTCCATACTGGACAGAAGGTGCAAGATGCAGTTCCTGCACAACCAAAGGTGTGGGAATAGATTCCTGCTTGCCATAATCATATGCAGTTGACTCCATCTATAACGTATTATCAACAACTAGAACAACAGAGCCATCAGCGGTAGGTGCAAGATGTGTTGCCTATAACTCAGTAAAATGACATACACCTGCAACAAACAAAACAACAGTTGGTGCAAGCTGTCCTCTAAATAGCAATGGAGTCTCACCTTATCGCAATCTCTAATCAGACTAGACTCGTGTACAATCAGAACAGCAACACCTTGTGCCTTCCACCCAAGTCCATCATCTGCATATCCCGCCTTACAGAACTGATGAGACCCATTACCTCTCGTATGTTTCTCAAACAGTCATTCACGAGGTCTTAACAAACATTGGAATTGATATGGACTAGCTAATTTATATGAACTGTCCAACTCTAAACAAGGTCATCATACTTCTTGAAAGCAAAAGTTTCAAACTTACTAATGCAATCTATCAAATTACCATCAATACTTCTTAACTTGGTGACTTCTTGAGCAAGGCCCTGATTGATGTCACACAAATCCTTGATCGTTTGACATTTTGTCCTTCCCGTCCACTTGTGAAAGCAAAAGATTGTTTAACATTTTGTCCTTCCCGTCCAAACAAACATTATATGCTCGAAGTGGAGCATTGCTTAGCAATGAAGGCTTGCAAGAAAAGTAGTGTCATCCACCAGCTTGTCAACCCCATTTCTTAAGACCTCCATTTTATGTTCACAACTACGTAGCAGCGGCCTGCAAGGAGACCACTACACCAGGAAATTGAGAAACCAGCTCACCATTCTCCTCATGACATTTCTGGATCATCAAGTTTCCCCACTTCTGATCAAGAACACCCATAGACTCCAATATACAAAGTTGGTTCAAAATGAAGCAAGTATCAATAGGCCTCAACATATTAATATTCCAGCAAAAAAATGAAAAAACATAACGCAGCCAAGGGATTCTGCTATTTTAGGGCACCAACTCAAAACAGAAATGATACTGCTGAATCACTCAGATCTTGATTGTATATCTGAAAAGAGCAAAAAAATAGAATCCTTCAAAAACAAATTCACCCAAAGACTCTTAAAAATTAAGTAAATAATGCCCTTTTGAAGTTGTGAAAACACAGTCAATAGCTGTGTTTTTAGCAACTCTGAAAATTTTGAAAATATTACCAGCAGAATTACCAGCAATGATTTGTACCACTAAAACGTAGACCCAGAAATGAAATTTCTGCAAAAAATGGCACCGAAAACAGAGCTCATATGAGTAATTTATGGCATTTCAATCTGCCCTTCAAATTTTACTCAGCAATCCCTGCATCCTGCTTACTGTGCTGCCCATATATGAAACTTTCCAGAAATAAAAATTTCCATAAATAAAGACTGCCCAGAATAGAAATTTCAAGAAACAAAAACATTCCAAAAATAGAAAAAATCCAAACTGACTGCATTGAAAATAGGGTGAGCAGACTGCATTGAAAGGGATGCCACATGCAAGAAAAAATCTTGCTATTTACTGCAAGATCAACACCTTCTCTTCCCTGGACATCAAACATGTCATAAATGCCACCAATTTTAGGACTTGTGTGATGAATTTGTATTGTTTTTTAATGATTTTGATGGCACATTCTCATTACCAAAATGAGTTCTTCATCGGATGTCATTTCTTCTGCCTTAAACTCATCATTATCATTGGATGTCATCATTAAATTCATCATTATCATTTCTTCTGCCTTAAACTCATCGGATGTCATCACAAACCATGAGATTGACGTGTCTGCCTTACCATCAACTCTTTGTGCACTAGGGAGTCTACTGGATCCTCTAGGTCCCTTAACAAATTTCAATGCCCTTCGTTGGAATATTCGTAAAATGGGCTTTAACCCAAATATAGTTGCCCTTCCATTCAGCATGACATAGGTTGCATTTTGTTATCCAACTTTTTGTACCATAGTTGGGTTACCTAAGGAGCCACCGGTTGACAGACTTGTTCAAAGCCTGATTCCAGTGTATCAATTGATCCGTCTGCTTGTCTAGCCAATATTGGGGTTTGAATAATTTTGACCATGGCCCCATGGGGTTTGTAATAAAATGTGCTAGTAGGATATTTTTTGAGTGGTTCGGTCTCCTGAGACGTAGAATCTCAAATAGGGTATTCCAGGGAGTTTTTTGCCCCTGACGATTATGCTTTGCCTTCAGCCGAGTATAATTGACGAGGTTTTCTCCCGCTTCCTCCAAAGCTGGAATGCCCGATGTTGAATTCTAGGCCTTGGGGGGGTTATTAGAGCCCAACTGAGTGTTATAAGCCTACTGGACATTATTTATATAGATCATGGTCATGTCCTAAGTCATCTGGACACATAAAAAAATTTCGAAAAAATCTTTTTCGAACAGTGAAAAATTAATTTTTTTCAATTTTTAATTTTTTATTACTTTTCCCAAGTTTTTTTGTTAATTTTTCCATAAATTAAATGGAAAAAACCCGTTCGTGATCCAGACTCAGAATTCAGTGATTGAAGGCTCTAACCTTAAGCCAAAAATCATTCTTGATCATCCAGCCAGTCTGAACCAACTTTCAGATCAGCAATCGGACACACAATGCCTTTTTACTCAAAAAAGTCAGTTTTGAGTAAAAAATGATTTTTATTAAAAAAAATGATTTTTAGTAAAAAAAATGATTTTTATTAAAAAAAATGATTATTTTGGAGAAAATTGAAACTCTCCAAATTAATCCAAATTCAGTAAAATAAAAGACTAAATGACATCTCATGGAACACTTATGATGATTGGAGTTATCATAACTCAGCTTCAGTCATCATTAAGAGAGCAATTACTTTATTATCAGTTATCAGACATGTCATCTCCAGCTAAAGATGAGATGGAGAGCTCTCATTGGTCCGGTGATTTGATCGAGGTGAAGACTGAAGCTTACACCATCAGTGGGCTTCCCATACCTAGCTCAGGCTCCTGCCAGACCTAAAGGATGAGCTTACCTACATCCAGACTCACACGTGTGGCCTCATCCTTGGCTTGTTTTCAGTGCACAGGTTTGGAGTGGGGGCGCCTTGCCTGGGTGGAGGCCTCCCCTCACTCCCGGTTCTCCGGTTTAGGTCTGGGCTCTTTGTTAGGTGGCTAAGCTGGTTAGGTTTGGTTTTTTGGTTTTAGGGTTTTAGCACTCTCTCATTTGTTAAAAAGAGGCTCTTTCAGGTCTATTTGGATGGACTTTTGTAACACAGTTACTCTGAGAAAATTGTATCAAGCATTTGCTTTAATTTGTTAATAAAGATCAGACTTTGGAGGTCCATGAGCTCTTGGATGTGGTAGTTTTTTGCAATCAGTTGAGGTGATATTGTCTCTAACCCCTATTTTCTTTAATGCTTATGTGAGATTAAATTGTTTATTTGTTAGCTCAAGAGGGCCATTGTTGGCACAGTAGAACAATCATTTGTAGTTCAACTTGATTGTTTATGCGAAGTAGATTAGTATTTTGATGGACATGAATAATCAGTATATACGTAATGTTGATCATGATTCAATTTTCTTAGCATACTAGCATGTATTTTGATCTCACGTTTTGTGTTGAGTTATAGTGTGTTTTCAGGCTTCACAGGTTGAAGAAGGGTGTGAGCTCAACTGCTTCTATCCCAGGCTTCAAGCAACCTTTTTAATCTAACACTTTCATTGCAGGACCTACAAAGATCTTCTTCTTCAAAATACAAAAAGAAAGTTGGGAGTCTAGCTCTCTCTCTTGGGTTCCATCCATAATTTCAAATACTTTCTTGGTTACCAAACTTCCCTCTTCTAGTTCTCTCTTTGCTCCTTGATCCCCTTGTTTTTCCTCATTACTTGGTTTTTCCCTTTCTTATCTTTCTTTCATCGCTGCCCCATTTTATTCTTTTTACCACTCCCTTTCTTCTTTTTGGACAGCCCTAGTGTGCCTTAGTTTATGCCCCTTTTTTGCCTCTTTTTGCCCTAGTTTTTGGGCCTTCTTCCATCAAGTTTTTGGCATTTTCTTCCCCTTTTTGTTTGCTGTCCTTTTTTTTATTTTTATGACAGCCATCTTCCTTCTTCATCGCTGCCCTGTTTTCATCATTTTTTATACTCCTTTGGCCTCATAGTTGACTGCCCTATTCTTTCATTTTCTTATCTTTGACCTTCTCTTTGTTTTCCTTCCTTCTTCCTATCATTTTCTTCTTATTGTCAGCCTTCTTTGCCTTACTCTTTTGCTCTCATTCAAACTTATTTTCCCTTTTTGTAAAGTTCGAGAAAAGTTTCAAGTAAAAGTAAATCACTCTCCTTTTTTACGCAAATTTTAATGATAGTACAGTTGTATGCTTTTATTTGAAAAGCCCTTTCAGGGATTAAATTCCTAAAAGCAAATTGTAATAATTTCAATAAAGTACTTTTGCTTGAGTGGGGTTTTTAAGTCCCCACTCTCATCCTCCCCCATTTGGGGAGGCTTGTGTTGTGTTTACTTATGTATGCTTAGGTTACATTTGCTTATCTTCATCATTATTTGCATCTTATGCTTAGAATATTAATTGTTAATCCATCACTTCTAATTCATTAATTAATTTGATTACTCTTTTAAATTGTTCATCTTTCTAAGTAAATCGACTGTTTAAATCTCTTGAATCACACCATAAGGTGGATCAAGAGTGCTCTCTGTCGAAGAGTTTAATAAGTCATCTTTGTTTTTTTATTCACATTGTTTAATCAATTAACTCTTAAGTAAGACTCTTGAACTTACAAAAACACAAGTCAAAAGCACTCTCTATCGGAGAGCATCCTAGGTTTGCATAATCCCTGCATTAGTCTCATCTAGATTAGCTAAGTCTCTTGAACCACTGTCATAAGGCAAGGTCAAGAGCGCTCTCTGTCGGAGAGTCTTAATTAATTAACTCAATGTTATCAGAACCGGACCGGTCATCGAACCGGCGAAGCCCAGAATGTGAACCGGACCGGAAACCGGACCGGAACCGGAAAAAAACCGAGTAAAAAACCGGCTGACTAAAAAATACATAAAATATTCATATTTTGTAAAAAAACNAATTAACTGTATAAAATTCGCAACTCACACCCCTTTAATTAAATAACCCCCCTCCCTCCTTGCCGGAGTATGCTTTGACCGATCCTAGATCGGAGTACTCAGAAACGGCACTGGATCTTTAAACCCCGCAAGAGTAACCTAATAACACTTAAACACCCCGTAACCAACGCACCGGCGTTGTAGGGATTCTTCCAAAGTACTTCCTAGTAGAGGCGCCGAAACCTCCCACTGTCATAGATTCTCAGCTAGCTGGTCACTTGACAATATCAGCCTAGGATACTGGGCGGGCCCGACATGTCTTAAACGGAGGAAACTTAGAAGAGTCTCCCGACTTTGACAAACCTTCGTTGACACCCTAATCAAGAGCATTCTTTAAAATTCTTAAAATATACCAAGAGCACTTGCAAAACCTAATATTCACTAGCTTCATTCCTAAACTTTATTTCACGCATTTATTTGACTCCATAAGGCACTGGTCCTTCGTTATAATTGAGTAATCTTCTATCTTGATCAACTGTCTATGGTTTATTTTTACTGATTATATCTGAATGCTTAAGTAAAGTCTGGAATCTTTTGCTTATCTGTATGATCTCTTGCTAGCAACGTGGATTGTTTTGATCTACGTGTCACAATCATAAACTTAATCATTTCTAATCACAAGTAACTCCTAAACAACACCCATCCACATCTAAAACATCTTAAAACTTAACTTAAACATTGAGCCNAGTCTGAAGTGATCATTAACAGGTGTACAACAATATTTCAGAATTTAAACATTATCATCATATAAAAACAATGTATGTATTTTCAGTCTGATATGTGAGTGCAAAATAAGGTTGTTATCAAGCCATTATTTAATTGCAATCCAAACCAATGAAATCTAACCTTCTAACCAGTGTTTTGTTTCGTTTCTTGGGGGTCTTTAAATAGTGTTAGGATAGGCTTAGNAGGACTACCCCCCTTGGCTTCGTTAGGAGTTAGCCTAAACGGAGGAGCTAGGAGTAGGTGACAGTACCTAGCTCTGTGCTTGTCCCCAAGGTCACACCTCTCCC
>LPNX010947787.1:143671-277692 GCA_001517045.1 Pseudotsuga menziesii
CCGGTTCCCTTCTAACCAGTGTTTTGTTTCGTTTCTTGGGGGTCTTTAAATAGTGTTAGGATAGGCTTAGGGTTAGGTTAGGAGTAGTAGTTTAGATGTTTTTTTGNATACAGCTTTCGGAAGATTTTTGTTGCTAGTGTGCAATCGACGAACAACACATTTTATCAACGCTGTCCCCCCTCCACCCTTTGCTCCTTTTGTCCTCTCCACATATTTCCATAATGGCTATTGAGGATTTGATGATGCCATCTAGGTTGGAGAAATAAGGAGAATAGGGAAATGATAAATCTCAATATTGAAACAAAGAACTTGGAAAATCTCCCAAAGCCCAATCTAGAAATTCAAATAATCAAAACAAAGACAGATAACTCACTCCTTCAATAATCGATTGTTTCTCCCTTATTGTTGGATTGTTCATCCCTTCTCTCCCCTCATTGTTGGACTATCAAGAGTCAAACCCTTCACTGTTGTTATCGAAATTGTTGGACCATCTCCCTCAAATGCTAGCTGGATTGTTCTCCTTTTTCACTACTAGGATAGAAATGAGGTAAACGTGGGTGGCTTTGTGTGTTTAAAATAATGTGAGCAGACTGCATTGAAAGGGATGCCACATGCAAGAAAAAATCTTGATATTTATTGCAAGATCAACACCTTCTCTTCCCTGCACATCAAACATGTCATAAATGCCACCAATTTTAGGACTTGTGTGATGAATTTGTATTGTTTTTTGATAATTTGATGGCACATTCTCAACACCAAAATGAAGTTTAGGGGTATCACTATCTACCAATGTCGATGCGGGTAGTGGGAAGGGCTACATTGATTCACCTACTAAGAGGGTGGGGGCCTCATCCTTTTTTGTTCCACAGACAGGAGTTGGAGCACAACCTTCTAGCAGTTCACTTTAAAGAAAACAGAGAA
This sequence comes from Pseudotsuga menziesii, assembly GCA_001517045.1. NCBI lineage: Eukaryota > Viridiplantae > Streptophyta > Pinopsida > Pinales > Pinaceae > Pseudotsuga > Pseudotsuga menziesii. The sequence continues at coordinate 144,593 of LPNX010947787.1, forward strand.
GGCACAAGCAGATAGGGTAATGGGGAGGTATCTTTACTGGAATAACACACCTCTCAGCATTGTCAAAAACAATCCATTTTGGCAAGATGTGTGATGCCATTGTAGTAGTTGGCCCAAGGTATAAAAGTGCCACCTTTGAGGAGTTGCGGGGGCCAATCCTCCAAGCAGAAAAGAAGGACATCGGTTCTAGGTTGGGGGAGTTCAAGAACTGGGAGAGCATTGGATGCACAATCAAGTCTGATGGTTGGACAGATGGTAAAGGTAGAACCCTTATCAACTTCCTACATTGTCCTAAAGGTACCATGTTTATTAAATCAGTAGATGCATCGACATATGTAAAAGACGCAGCACTCTTATGTGAGTTGATGGAAGGGTTCATCCAGGATATTGAGGTGCACAATGTTGTGCAAATTATTACAAATAATGGAGCTACTTATATGGTTGTTTGTAGGATGCTTATGGAGAGGCACCCCGCTTTGTTTTGAAATCCATGTGTTGCTCATTGTGTTGATTTGATGCTGGAGGATATGGGGAAAATTCCCTTCATCAAGGAGGTGTTTGATCAAGCTAAAAGCATCCCCAAATTCATATACAACCATGCTTTTGTTCTCAGCCTCATGAGGAGGCACACCAAAAACAAGGAGTTGAAGCGTCCTGCAACCATGCATGTTGCCAACACCTTCATTACTCTTCAGTCTTTGCTTCAATGTCAGTTTGACTTGAAGCAAATGTTTGTTAGTGATGAGTAGTGTGATTGTGCATACAGCAAGGGAGAGGATGAGAGAACCATTGCTAAGTTGGTGTACACCGACTCCTTCTGGGAAGGAGTAGAGAAGTGTGTGCAATGAGTGAACCTTTGGTAAAGGTTCTGACACTTGTTGATGGTGATAAGCCCGCAATGGGCTATTTGTATGAGGTCGTGGATATGGCCAAAGAAACCATCGAGAATTATTATGTGGGCAACGGTACCCCTGAGCACAACAGGCACATGATTCTGTGGGATTTGATTCATAGTCAATGGACCAGGATGCTTCATCAACCCATTCATGTAGCAGCACTCTTCCTTAACCCAGCACTTTCCTACAAATGCAATTTTGATTTTGACGACGAGGGGTTGAAAAGGCTCCTCACTTGTATTCAGAGGATGGAAACAGATTATGAGACTCACAATGCAATCAATCACGAGATAGAAGGGTATCGGGATGGTACTAGAGCATTTGGCTTTGTAAATGTTATCCGTGACAGGACCAATTTCATGCTAAGTAAGTTATTAGAGTGTTTTAACTTTAAACTTTTATAATTTTATTTGACAGTTGAATTATGATTTATTTATTTCCTATTCCAGTTTACCAATGCAATGAAATGTAATTTAGTTCTCTTTCGTTCTTATTTGTTGTAGCTACTTGGTGGCAAACCTATGGTGTAAGTACACCAAATTTACGGAAATTTGCCATCAGAATAAGCCAAACCTGCACTGCTTCGGGATGTGAGCAGAATTGGAGTGTTTTTGAAAAGATACATGCAAAGAAACACAGAAGGTTAGAATTTCAACCAAGCAATTGCATTTTATGTAATTTATGAATCTAAGATCCTCTAACATATTATAATTTATTAATTTTTGACCCCCCAGACTCATAAATTGTTGTATTACCCTCTTACAGGTTGGAGTTCACACGTCTTAATGACTTGGTGTACGTCCATTACAATCTTTGCCTGTGGACAAGACAGATAGAGAAAGAACCGGATGTGGATGATATCTCCTTGGACAATATTGATATATTGTCTAAGTGGAGTGTGGAGATTAAAACTCCTATCATGGAGGAGTCACCTACATGGTTAAAGCCAGAGGAGGGGCGGCATTAGGAGAATGAGGAGGAGGAGCAATTCGGATATACCACGAAGGGTGATGTGCTAGCATCGTGTTGCAGCTGCAACTATTTCCCAAATTTTCTAAAAATTTTGGACCCTCCTTTTAATTTTATCTTGCATGGATTTGTTTTGGATTGCTAAACTTTGTTGAATTGAGATAAATTGTTTAACATTTTCGGAGGTGAATGACTATCTTTTGATTGACTTGAACTTGAAGTTTTGGTTTGTTGATAATTTCCTTTTCCACTATCGGAAGTCATTTGAACAAAGAATCGGGGCCGTAGTTCTCTACGTAGCCGCCGTTGCGGAAGCTAAATGCTTAATGTTTCGACGGTTAGCTCTTATCTTTGTCGATGTCATGGTTTTGACTTTGCGATATTGTTACTTTTCACTCTCAGAACAGTTTATGACTTTAATCAAAAGTCGTAGTCCTTATGTCATCCGCTGTTGCGGCTCCTCAGCAAACTAACAATCCGACGTATAGTTGTTCTGTTTGCCGATGTTTTGTTCTGATTTTTCACCTATATTTTCTATTGCCGCGGAACCCTCAGTCCATGTGACTTCCGTCGTTACGGCTCCTCATCGAACTAGTCGTCCGATGCTGTAGTGGTTCCGAGGTCCGAAGCTTGACTGCAGCGACACTTAATGTTTTTTCTCGCCGACATTGCAGAGACCAGAGTTTGTCCGTCACCCGCCGTTGCGGCTCCTCATTGAACAAATCCTCCGATGCTTAGTGTTTTTTGCTTCCGACTGTCGGTAGGGTTTTCCCGTCGTCTGTTGTGCTGTCACTCTATTTTATGGGATGGCGAAGTTTCCCATGGACGTTGGTCAAGTCAAGGTTTCTGAGATGTAGAGCACAATTTGGGGGTTTGGTGTTTTGAGAAATGGTGGTTACTTTGTCATTCTTCATGTTTTCATCGGAGTATGTCGAATTGGTCCACATGCAGCCGGGACTGAGATAGAAGTCTGTTTTTCGGACTTGTGTTTTTAGTTCGGTCAGTGGATTTAGAGGATTTTCAGGCCTAGCTTGCAGGATTCTCTTGTCTTATCTTTTCATACTTTAGATTTGTTTATAGTTCATTTCACAGAATGCATGTATTGATACAATTTGTGTTACTTTGTCAAACGCTAAGTGATTTAAGGACTGGTTATTCATGACAAGGTTATTGCTGCTGTAGAGAAGACATGTCTAGAAGACAAAAGAGAAAGAAAATGCAGAAGCAGAGATGAGGATAGTGAAGAAGAAAGTCAAGTCTAAGCTCAACAGCGTCTAGCAAGGGACCAACGGATTACTGAGCATAATAAATAGAAGCAGAGGCCTAGGCTTGGAAAAGTTCGTCAGTTACCAAGCTGGTCCCTTTTCATAAAAGTGCTCTTAAATCGCAAATCTAAAATGTAACGTTCGTATGAATCATGAGCACTCACAAAAGGACAAAGTTGTGAGATTAAACGGCTGGGGGAGGCTAAAGGTTACCGAGGGGTAGCCCAAGAGTTTTGCTTGTAGTATAAGTATAGGAATTGGAGGGAAAGAAGGTCCTGTTGGAGAAAGCTTGGTGGAACTTTTCAAATGCTGTGCCATGGATGTGTTGAATGCATAGTTTTAAAAATCGGAATCGGACTCGGAATCGGTCGAGGGTCAACTCGGAATCGGAATCGGACTCGGAATCGGTCGAGGGTCAACTCGGAATCGGAATCAAAATCGGTAATGAATCGGTCATAAATCGGCCGATTTGAATTTAATGAATCGGTTTGCTAAAAAATACATCAAATATTTAAATTTTAAAGAAAAACAACATTTTCAAGATTATAATCCATGATTCCAAGGCATTGAAGACAAAATAACCAAAATCTGCTCATGTATATAGTATATTGAAGACTTTCCAAGTGTCAATCACTAAGAGGAACAATCACCTAATTGACTTGCCATAGAAGAAAGAATATACTTCCTAGGGTAGCAAATTGTGTGCACCGAGATTCAGGGCAACCAGTTCAACTTACCACTATCACAAACTAGACATTTTCATGATCATAATATCATATAGCAAGTTAAAATCTTTCAGGTATCAACCATCAAGTAGCATGGGTTCACTCACTGAGTCACTACCATCACATTAAATGGCAATGTATTGCACTTCAGAAAGCACCACAGTTGCAATGAATTGATTACAGTGATTATCAGCACCACTTGTACTTATCAGCACCATAATTTCAGTGATTACATTTTGTAACCTATTGGTTGAAGAAATTAACAAAACCACTGCAAGTACATAACAGCTGCATTTGATGTCAGTTTCATAGAAAGCCATTACTAATGCTCATTACATTGTTTGGTTTGACAAGCGTGAGCATCGATATCAATAAAAGGGACACAATATCACATAAGCAAGAGATGCTGTAGAAACTTAAAAGGACACAATATCACATAACCAGCTTGAGGTTGATCCAATGAGGTTTTATCCAAATCATGACAGTTTTCATGGAGGGCCAAGCTGTGGAGACCAGATCGCAGGTTTTGTTCTGGTAAATTTTTGACAAATTAGCAGTGAAAACCAGATCACATTTCTTTAGCTAGGAAACCAGAGATAGCTGCCCAAAATCGATGTATTTCTGAGGTACTTATGACGGAAGGTGTCCCCTGGACGTACAGCGTTCAAGCCCCTTTCAAATACTGGTGTATTATTATGGAAAAGCCAAAGAAGTAAACATCCTCAATACCCATCGAATGTTTTTCGAAAGGAGATGCCATTGGATCATTTGGATGAGCGGCACACACTAGTTTGGCAGATGGATCGAAATGATCCAGTCTCTGATTCCGAGTTGACACTGTACTAACCGAACCGGTCAGAGGCTAACTCAGTCGATTGGACCGGTTAGTTACCGAACCGGACCGGTTTGGTTACCAACCGGCCGGTTCGGTAACTAACCGGTCCCCGATCCGATTTACCAACCAGTTTGACCCGGTTTGGTACCAAACCGATGAACCGGCCGGTTCCGGTTCCGGTTCCGATTTTACCGGTTTTTAAAACTATGGTTGAATGTGAACTATTTCGTTTTCAGCTTTGTGTCCATTAACTGTGAAATCGTTCTAACTCTTTGAACCTATGTTCTTGTATGAATGCTCTCTAGTTTATTCTATGAAATTTCCACTATGAGTAATGAATGTTGTTCATAAACAATTGGCTATCTGGTTGTTCATATATCTATAAATGTTCATGTATTTTGAAATAAGTAACAGCTATCTTTGATTTTTCTTAATGCATGCGCAAAACACATTACTCATTAATGAATGATAATCTTGCTCCCTAGGGATAGGTTAGATAGTTAGTTTTCGTTTCTTGCTGTGTGTGATTTAGATGCGAGAGAGTTAAGACGAGAGGTAAGAACTTGCGCATCACATTGTGATGCTCCTCGTATTCTCTATCAATTTGCATTTTTAGATAGGCACTTGCATCTCATACTTAAACATAAAACTAAAACATACACGATGGATCGAGCCGCAACCAGTAAAACCTTTTATTTTTTGCTACTTTGACCTACGGTAGCCGGACCGTAAACCGGACGAATTCCCCATACCAAACAGTAACAGGCTAGTTGGGAACGTTACTGGGGAGAATCCCTTGTTGTTGTTGCCTGCGATTTTCCAGGCCTCAACACATCGCAATCACGATGCATCTAGTCCTCCATCCATCACTCAGCGTTAAATATTGGATGAAAGGCCAAGGCCTTCTTCCACTAGTGCTAGGGAGAGGCCTAACAAACGGCCCATGACCTTTCCCCGTAAAAAGGGGAGAGGGCATTGATATTAGATAGCTAGCTACTAGTTTTCCTAAGATACATTTATATATGTGACATCATTTTGTATTGGTCATCCACTTTTGAGTCCTTGATTGGACAACTATGAGGTTTCAGGATTCAATATCGACTTTGATGTATCACTTTATATTTGGCATGACTACATAGTACATGATATATATCAATGCTTTCTCCATATTTATGTTCCAATGCGTTTATCTGATGTTGTTGTTGCTTTATATTTTTAAAATTTTCAAAAAAATGAATACATGTTTAATGTTTGTCGCGGTTTGTCGATTTTTTCATCAATGTTGTCAAAAAATTGGTTTCAGGACCCTCGTCAATTTTTTCCCAATGCCGACATTTACTTCTTTGATAGAAAATGCTTAATTGAGTTAATAAATCTAAAGATAATTCCAAAGTCCATAGTCTTCACAAACAAAACATATCATTTGATAACAACCATGCCAGACTTGGACGTATGCTCATTGTCCCGTACTTCCTCAAATTAAGTTCCATACCAAAAGGAAATTCACCACAATGTAAAACAAAAAGACTTTGAAACTAACAGAGCACAGTACTGGCAAGTCCACATCCTTGTTCTTTCACCAACAATAATCTTCAACTTAATGCAAATGTTTTGTTGCAAATAGGGTAGAGTTAAGTTTAGAAGTGAGTTAAGTGTGAGTTTTCTTCTCACGCATTTGTTCTCTTAAAAACCAAAATGGTATCAGAGCAATTACCAAATCTGGGAGCCTATTAATTTGTATTCAAGGATGGGATTGCAAATAGAGCATTGAGAGCACCCAACCTTTATGAAGAAGAGAGGAAACAATATGTTGAAGTAAGTTATGCCCATTTCAGTTTTGTTACAAATTTTCTGTTGAAAATAGGTTAAAGTTAAGCTTAAAAGTGAGTTTTGTGTGAAAATATATCCTCTTCTCATGAATTAAGCTCTTAAAAATAGTGTTATGCAGGGAATTGCCTCCCAGTGTCGGGGGCGTGCCCCCCTCGCTCCCTACGCCTCGGGGACTCAGGGGCTCCGAGCGAAACATTTCCAAGCGTCCCCAAAATTAGGAAACTCTCGGAAACGCATGAGGGGGCTCGTCCACCCGTTTTGCAGCACGCTCCGGTGAAGGGGGCTCCCACATGCCCCCTCCTGAAACTGGTGAGACTCCTAGACACCACCCACAATTTTCCCAATTTCAGTTTTAAAAAACAAAATTTTAATAAAAATTGTTGTTTAGTCTCTATTTCAGGCTTAGTCTTTAGTAATTTACTATTTCACTATTTTAGCATGCAATATCATTGATTCAATTTTTCAATTTACAATGACTAAAATTAGAAATATGAATATCAAGATTCAAATGACAAATTTGAAAATTATCATGAAGAATTGTATAAAATGTTTGTATTATTAATTTGTTATATTCTGAATGTCCCCCTACCCCCCGAATTTTGCTAAAATTTGGGGGTGGTCTCCACACGTCCCCAATGTGTGTTTCCCTGCTTCCGCGTCCAGGAAACTTGGGGGAACATTGCTTAAAAAACATCTTGGTATCAGTGCAATTACCAATCAGAAAAGCCAGAGAATTCAAGCTTTAGGATGGGTTGCAAACAAAATGTGGAGAGAACCCACCCTTGTTGAATAAGAGAGGAAACAACATTGTGTTTAGAAGAAAATAGACACTAGTTTAACAAGGTTATTCATTGTTGTAGCAAATTAAGCATTTCATGCTCTACAATATACAGATTTAAGGTGATGTTGAGAAAAACATTTGAGATATGTCAAAGATTGTTCTGAAAAAGGGTTTGCTAAATCATTCAAGTTGTTAAAGATTTAAGGAGGCATTGAAAAAAACATTTGAGATATGACAATTCAAATTCCATAGAATTACTAGGGTTTCATATTCCATTTCCAGAGATTCCTCATATGCTCTAATATCCTCTCCAAAATTAGAGAATGTAGGAAGTCGGTTGGAAGAAAAAACTAAGACCCAAGAGCTTAAGGATATTCATCCCTAAAACGTATTTGGATAATTCAAAGTCCATAGAAGCAAGCCAAATGCGCTCTCCTAGACGTAGAATTACGAGGCTTTCACATTCCATTTCCAGAGATTCCTTAGATGGTCACATACCCTCTCCAAAATTAGAAAATGTAGGAAGTCAGTTGGAAGAAAAAACTAAGTCTCAAGAGCTTGAGGATATTCGTCCCGCAAAGGCGCCAGCCATTGAAGTATAGATTGACAAGCTTCAGAAAGCTAGTTTTATTCACCCCACAGTGTAAACTTACTAGGTCTCTAATCCCATCCCCATTACTAGGAAACAAGGCATCATTCGTGTCTGTACTGACTTTCGAGATCTTAATCGGGCATATCTCAAAGAAAATTACCTCAAAACGTAGAGTGCTCCCTTTTCCTATACTCCTGCCATCCTAGACAAATCGATGCCCCCAAGTGTCTTACTCTTCTTTGGTTTAGGTTGTGCGACAGGTGGTTGCACCATTGTCAAATTGACCAGAGGTGGAGCACGCACTTGTTACACAGGTGTGAATACTAAATTAGGAGTAGCGATTTCAGGCGAGGTTGGAGCACAAGGATCTAGATACCAAACATAAATCCCAAGGGTGTGTCCAGGTTGGTTCATTGTGGCCATAACAGTGGTCCCAACCACTCCTAGTGGAGAAAAAAGGAATGGGACTTGTGTGATAGAATGTCATGGATACATGTGGTTCCCCCATGATGGCATGGATTGAAATGGAGTTCATTCTCTTCTATATTATTTTGATGTAGGAGACAATGAGGGAGGCGATAAAAATCGAATCAATTGTGTCTTATGTGCTAAAAGGATCTTTGTTCTTTAAATTCCAATAGAAGGTCGAGGGGTGTAATAAAAGGGGGAAACACACGATTGATCTTATTGAATTATTAACCTTTGACGTCCATACAAAGATAGAAAGGTCTTTGGGATAATTTCAACTCTCTAGTCTCTATGAAAGAAAAAAATGTTAGTCTAGGAGAAGATCTCAAGTTGACTATCAAAACTAGAGAAGTATGTGGGGGACATGCTAGATAAGATGGGATAATTATATTAATGTCCAATGAATGACCACTAAAATAGGTCGAAGGGATTGTTGGGTACAAAATGATGTTAATACAAAGTGGGGGCAATAAAACAACACCTATGAAAAGCAAAATGCAAAAAGTAAATTATGAATATAGTTTCAATCCCAAAACACCAACACAGAGGGGAAAATTGATTCGAGAGAGAGATGTACAAAGAGAATGGATCTAGAATCTATGATACAAATGTTACAAACCCATCATGATCCACTAGAACCGTCTCTCCTAACATCCAAGACAGAATGGAGGAATCTCAACATAGTTACAAATGTTACAAGCCCATCATAATCCACTAGAACCATCTCTCCTAACATCCAAAGGCAGAATGGAGAAATCTCGACACAATAGTCTATATGGAGGAAGACCTGGAAGAGGAGCTAGACCAAGTGATGTATTGTTGCCTCAAGGAGGGGACCGGTCATTGTGGTCTACATGATGTCGACTAACAGTTGGTATGAGACCAAGGTTGGCAATGTCACTGGGTCTTGCAAAAGTGGAGGATGTCCTCCAGATCCGCATAGATTTGGGGTTAAAAATAGGATCAAGGTTGTCCTCCAGATCCACATAGATTTGAGGTTAGAAATAGGATTGAGGTTGTCCTCCAAATCCGCATAAATTTGGGGTTGAAAATAGGATCGTTATCCATCTATCTCTCGGTGTCATTAGTATATAAGAGCAACATGTAAAAGGATGTGATATGTTGAGTGGAAGTCAGTCCAAGATGTGGATGTGGCTGGAGGATGACAGAGCAGAGTGGAAGGAACTCCTACAAGATAAGGCCATGCATCTCTGGTCAATCAAGGTGCCTAAAAAACTGGCGAGAGTCTGAAGCTCCCTTAAAAGTCAATAGAACAACCCTCGAATATTGTACTAAACAGGGCCTCAGTCTCAATCTTCTGAAGATGGAATACTAGGTAGATCCAGTCAAATCAGTCATACTAGTGGTCCATATCCATCCTATCTATGAGATCCCACCCTAAATTGGCCTAAGGGAATACAAAGAGCATGCATTGAATGGTGGAGTATGTAATGAGGCCAAAAAATGAGACTGTCCGTCAAATCCATAAAGTGTTCGACATCGAAAGCCATCTTTGGACGTAACCCACCCTGAGGGTTGATCTAGGTGACCTGCAAAAATTGCTTGTAGATGTCATCTCATATGATCCTGTTCATCCCCTGCATGGGAGGTAACAGGTGGCCAGGTGCATCCAAGGAGTATCTAAACGGGGGAAGCCAATCCATCGCAATACCAAAAAACTCCAAAAGATCTCAGATCCCCACATACCAACTATGAGTTTGGCCTAAAGGTTTGGCTAAGGTAGTGGAGTAGAATCATCTAGTAGCGAGTAGAATCATCTATATCTGTTCCTGACTTATTTCACAAATTAAATCCTCCAACCATCCCCATTTCCCTCGCAATGAGTAATGGATCATGGTCAATGCAGTAACCACACAAGTTGGGAAACCAAAGATTGGACAATATTCAACAAGTTTGCAGATGTAAACGCAGAAACAGACAAATGACAGAAAGCCAAAGTTCAAATTCCACACAGTAAACAGATAATTTCAACCACCAAATTCACAAAAAGATCCAGAGCAGGTTCAATCCAAGAGATGAGCTAACATACTAGCAGCATTAAACCGAATAGGGTCCTTTCATACAGAAATTCATACAAGTCCATTTGCAGGATACTTTTCATATTTGTTTTAATAGATTGGTCTATGCAATGCTGAGCCCTCCAAACTGGACTCTACCTAGAGGAATTTTAGAAGTGGGAAAGAAGGGGTGTCCAAGAAATTAGATAGATTTCTTGTGGCAGAAAACTCATTGATAGAAGCCGATAGAATTAAAGCATGGGTGCAGAAAGAAGGATCTTCGGATCATCTTCCAACCCTCTTACGGATTGAAGAAAGAAAAAAACAATCAGGTCCATTTAAATTCAACCATATCTGGCTGGAGAACAAAGGCTTTAGAAGTTTGGTCAGGCGTAAGTGTAAAACATATGACTCCCTAAATGGAGATGCTGCAATCTATCAGTTTTTAGAGAACTCAAAGAAAGTGAAGAAAGCAATGCAGTGACGAAAGCAAACAACTCAAACCCGTCAAAAACAGTTACTAGAGAATGAAGAACAACCCAAACATTGTTTGAAAGGAGGAATGGGAAGGTACTTTTACTGAAGAGGGGTGATAAATTAAAAGGTCTAGAAAGAACAAAAAGGAGAACACTGGAATGGGAAGAAGCAGAATAGAGATTGAATGATACAAATCATCAGTAAAGATAAACACAATCTGGGAGATTAGGAGTGATGGAACAAAGGTAAGAAAATTCCAGGAATACAGCTAAGTTAGGAGTAGAACATTTTCAAAGATTATTTCAATAACCAGAAAGGGCAACTATTGGAGATATTTTAAAAGTGGCCTCTTATTTCCCTAGACCCATATATCAAGATCATAATGAAGACCCGGAAGCAGAAGTCTCCAAAGATAAACTAAATACAGTACTGGAATTTTTCGTTCAGGCTAAAAGTCCAGGTCTCGATGGTCGGACAATAGAATTAATTTTGGGGTTTTATGATTTGTTAAAAGATATATTGTCGAGGGTCAGAGTCATCCAGATCTTTCGAGAATGTTCTGGATGCCATAAATTCAACCATTATAGCTCTTATCCTAAAAGAGAACAATACAGAAGTGTTCGATGATTACAGAGCAATTTCTTTGTGCAGTTCTGTATATAAAATTATTGCAAAAATCATAGCCAACAGGCTCAAAGGAATATTTTCCAAGTTCATTTCAGAAGAACGATTTGGTTTCTTGCATAACAAACAGATTCATGATGTTATGGGTGTGACACAGGCAGGCGTCCATGCTATAAAGATAAAAGATAAATCAGTCGTAGTGACTAATCTAGATCTAGCAAAAGCATATGATAAGGTAATCTTGCTATATCTTAGGTTGATGTTGATTCATATTGGAATGAGCTTAGAAGTAGTGAATGCTTATTATCAGTTTCATTCGCAATTCTGAATCATGGCTCAGTTTCCATATTTTTCTATCCCTCAAAGGTTAAGCAGCGTAACAGAAGGGTTAAGTAGGATGGTGAATGTGTTTAAGAGGGAAGGAACTGTAAAAGGAATCAATCCAGGAAATACTCTTACTATTTCATGTTTATTGTTTGTCAATGATATTCTGTTTGGCAAAGGACTAGTATGGGAAGTAGAAATGTTCAAAGAAATCCTTAACTCGTACTGAAGGGGCACCTAGATGATGTGAAATGCTCACAAGTCTACACTCGTATTCAATGAATTGGAAGCAGAACAGGACAGGCAGATAAGCCAAATTCTTCCTAGGGGTTAAATACTTAGGTTTCGATCTAAAACATAATGATTCTAAAATCAGAGATAGAAATGATTAAATGAAAAAATTGTAAAGAGAGTTACCAAATGGTGCTATACATGGCTATCAAGGAGAGGAAGATTGACCTTGGTTCAATCAGTCCTAGAAGTAATTCTGATACAATGGAATTCTTCAACATATGTTCCTAAAAGGAAAGTTGGAAAAATAAGGAAGAAATGTTTCAGATTTCTATGGACTGGAAAATAGAAAGAGAGGGAATACCATTGGTAAAATGGAAGAAGTTGCCCAAGCCAAAGGAGCTCGAGGCTGGAGGTTAAAGAATCATGGAGGATTCTGGCAACAAGTTATCTATGCATAGTATATTGCTCCTTTGTCCATAGAGGATTGGATCAGAAGCCCAGTAAAGTGCAATGCTAGAACCTCTAATCAGATCTTTCCCTCAGTTAAAAAATTGGATGGCCTAGAGTATAGGGAAGGAACATAAAGAGAGAATTGGGGAGGATCCATGGGTGGGATGGTCAGGTAGTTTAGGAAGTCAGAAGCTCTAATTAACTCTTTTGCACGATTTGATGTTCATTATATTGCAGAGGCAGCAGATCAAGAGTATTTGTCTATCTGGAATGAAGGATGGAAATCTGCAATCAGATCAGAACTTTAAGGTGAGGAACCAGAAATATGGAACGAATTTGTATGTAGTCTAAAACAAAGTTCTAATAGACTAAGGGAGGAAGAAGATGTAACTATATAGTCTCAATTTTAAAATAAAGCTTCAGGAATGTACACTGCTCAGTTAGGTACCAGGCTATTACAGAGTTTGGTGAAGACGATGAAAGAGAGTGGTGGTGGAAACTTTTGTGGAAAATCATAGCTACATTGAAAACCAGGCTAATTCGTGTGGTTACTGCCATCAGATAAGTTCTAACTTGGAATAACTGTAAGAAGAGATCTTGGCAAGGGCTTGGGTGATGTATACTTTGCAAAAACAGTGATGAATCTATCGACCACTTATTTGTGCATTATCCCAATGCTAAAGAGGTCTGGAGAGAATCTCTGAATCTGTTAGATAGAAAAGGAAGTTGTCAAGAAGATTCAGTGGTTATCTGCTTGGAGTAACAGTTAAGGGATGCAGCTTTACAAAGGCATAAAGCAATCCCTTGTATGTTCCAGAATAAACACATTCCATCTTTTCAGGTTAGTCACCAAATCAGATATGCATATAAGGGATTCTAGAAACCGAGAAAAGTAAAGAGCCCAAGAATCCCAGAAATTCCTGAAATAGATAAAGATGAGGCTCAGGGTTTATTCAATGGTGCAAGCCAAGGATCCCTTGGAATCTGTAGAGCCGATTGTATTATAATTCTGAATGAAAATCATAGGTTTCCATTCACAGCTACACTGGGGAAAGGGACAAACAATAGGGCAGAAATGTTAGCTCTATGGTTGTTGATGAAATTAGCCTACGAAAAAGGCATAACTCATCTCCAGATACTTGGGAACTGAAAATTGATCATAGACTGGGCAGATGGTAAAAACAAATAGGAAAATTTACTTATCCCAATAATGGAAAGAGTTGATGACTTGAAAAAAAAACTTTACAAAAATTTATTTTCAGCATCAAAAATTGAACACCAAGGCAGATGAATTATCCAAGCGAGCTCTAACTTTAAATTTGGGTATATTTTCAGCAGATAGGAAAGAGTGGGTGATACCAGTGTTTTAATACTCGGCTAACTCGGACTCGGACTCGGCCGAGTTGACCAAGTCAACCCTAGACCAAGTCGAGTCGGCACTTAAATCGGATCAGGGGCCCGGCTCGATACCGAACCGGCCAAGTTGGTGTCCAATTCGATCAGTTCAGTACCGAACCGGTCGATTTTGTTAATTATTGAGTGACTCGGGCGAGTGTACCAAACCGATCGAATTGGTTAATTATTGAGTGAGTCGGGCGAGTTATTCCAAAATCCGGGGTGTGTGTCTCTGCAGGTTAACAAACACGATATTTTTTTGTTTTTGTTTAAATTTTACCTAATCCTACAGCCCTACGTTCTAACCCTAACCCAAAATCACATGATTCGCGGGATTAATGCTCATGGTTTGAATCTTGGGCAATTTGAAAGCCGATGTATACAAATCCGGCATAAATATCAACCGGTAATGAACAGTGCCAAGTGGTCTCTATCTACAGCCAATGGAGACCCGTGATCACAAGAATTCGAAAATGTGAAGGGCAGACGCGGGCAGAAAAACAAAGGAAAGCGATCAGTGAGTTTAGAGTGAGTTCGGAAATCTCAAATCAAAGGGAATGAAACTTGCTCGACTCTAAGTATTTTATAGTATTATAAATTTATACATTTGAATTGCCGTCAATGTGTGTGTGTGTGTGTATATATATATATATCTAAGTTACCAAGAAACTTGGGTACGGGGATGGGGACAGGTACGGGTACGGGTACCAGGACGCCACTTTTTGAAAAAGGGTACTTGGGTACGTCGGGGGTACTGTATATATATATGTCATAGTCACATCATGCATGCATATAGATTTCTTCATAAATTATGAATCATGATTCATAGTTATAAATTCGATGATTATTTGAACAGTGAAGACTCGAATTGAAAATTTGAAGCATAAAATTTGATAAATCATAGACTCAGTAGATATCAGTTAGAAGACTGGAAGTCACATAAAATTTGACAAATCATTGTACCAGGCAGCTGTAACAGAGAATCAAACTCAGACATGAAAGTACACTTGAAATCTTATTTTAAACACCTATTTGTACTGCTGTTACAGGCAATAAAAAGTTGAAAATTGCCAAATATATTCCTGCATTGATGTGAGTGTATTTCTCAATATTAAATACATATGTATATTTTTCATGTGCACATTTGGAAGTCAAATTATGTTCCATGAGTGCTGAACACAAAACCATAAAAACATTCATTGTAAATCAATGTAAAATCAATCTACTAGATTTGGAGTCGGTCGTACCCCCAGAGTACCCAAACATGGGGTACAAAGTACCCAAACACGGGGTACAGTGTACCATTTTGCCTCTATGTACCCCTTTTTTTATAACGGAGTCTTGGGTACGTGGACCCAGTATGGGGTACGGCAGGAGACGTACCCTACGAGTACCCAAGTACCTGGTACGGGTACGTGTACCCTACCCCCGGGTACGGGTACCCTGGCAACTGAGATATATCACATATATATATATTAAAATCATTAACCATAAACATATATTATTCTCATAGTTATAAATTGTAGTTATATATAGTTATAAATATTTTGTTGTATTTTGAAAATCTTGAAATGTGTATTTTCATTTAGGTCTCTATAGTAACCCTAAAGGCTAATTAGGCCTCTTTGATTATGTATTTTTTTTAGATATGCTTGTAGAGTACACTTTATGCCATTTTGATATATACATGAACAAACTTTGGATATTTTGTCTTTAATGCTTAGGAATAATTGATTAGAATCTTTAAAATATTTAATATATTTTTCTTTAAAATATTTAATTTTTTTTCTTTAAAATTTAAATATTTTACGTGTTTTTTAGTAAACCGAGTCAATAAATTCAAATCGGCTGAGTCATTACCGATTCCGAGTCCGAGTTTTAAAACATTGGGTGATACTGTGCTTCCAGCTTCTAAGAAGTCTCTATATGTCTAAATAATCTGATCAGAGAGATAATGAACTGGAAAATTAAGCATGCATTTACATCCTGTTAAGTCTATTTAGAGTTCTTCCTTGGAAATTTGCTAGAAGATTACCAAGTGGCAAAATGGAAGACAGTAAATAATAGGAACTTTTAAAAGTTCTGTTGAGCCTATTTTCCGTTTTTTCATGGACAGAAGAAGAGGCTAAGTATCATCGGGATGCTGTAAAGGCACATTGCAATATATATTTTGATTTCTGCTTGAAATATCAAATACATGATTTTTTTCTTTGAAGAAAATGTCTGTGGGTGTGGGTATTGATATTTACATATAATTTAACAAAATTTATCATATCCAAGTAAATGATGAATTTTACCGAATTTTATATGGCCTTGTCATTTTTTTCTAAATTCATTGATTCTGAACACAAACACAAACCATGTGAAGAGTTCCCTGAATCCAAAGTCGGTACTTAGGCCTCCTTGAAAAGGAAAACTCATAAAGGGAAAGGGCTGAAAGAATATGTCCAGAACCCTAGTTATTGTTAGACGAAAGCTCATAGTGGATAAGATGACAGGAAAGCAGCGGTTTATGAGATATTGTAGAAACAAAGGTCTGTTAGAAACCTGAAGAAGGAATTTCAAACTTCACAAGTATGACATTTTGTTGTGACTATGTGTGTACACAGACCGCAGGGTTCTGCTAAATTTCTGTTAGAAACCTGAAGAAGGAATTTCAAACTTCACAAGTATGACATTTTGTTGTGACTATGTGTGTACACAGACCGCAGGGTTCTGCTAAATTTAAGTCTTATATCATGTATCAAAATTTTTGTCCAAGTTAGACCAGGCAGAATCTGGTCCTGTGACTTTGAAAGCACCAAGTAATCTCTTGCGGGCCTTGCAAGGCAACCTAACCTGTTAAATTAGTTTTAGCCAAAATGATTTCCAAATTTCGCCCTGATGTGCTCTAATTTTCTGATCCTCTGCTATTCCGATAATCAATAAATTTCCACTCCTTGATAGTGTTTAGGGATTGCAAATGTTAGCTAGGTTGATGACAGATGTTTGTTAATTGGTAGCACAGAAGTTTATTTTCTTGTAATAGAAATATCTGTGATTTTCTCACTAAGAATAACAGCTGCATTAAAAATAAAAAATATACAGCCCTGGAGCAATGCTCTGCATGTAGTTTGTTATTTCTCCAAATAACCCTCTAGATTCCTCCATATCTAACTGCTTAGCCTTCATATTAGCAGTGTTGATTGTGACTATAGAATCTTGATAGAATAATTTGATCCGAATTCTAACATGCTGAGTGTGGAGCATTACTCTTAATCCCACATTCTGCACTTATGTACTACTTGTGACTCCTCGCTAGCCATCCAGTGGATGCTCGACTCGGTTTTGATCAAAGACATCAGATTGCAGGAGATCAGCCATTGTCTGAAGGAAATTACTGCCTCCTTCTCCTTGGTTTGTTTTTGCCACGTCTTTCACGAGCACATTAGATTCACAGATCAGTTATCCAAAGATGGTCTGAGTAGACAGCCGGGTTCGATGCAAATAACTTGTAACATAGATGGGCATGTTCACTCTTCCTCTATTTCAATTACAGAGCTGTTATTATCTTACTCTACAGGAATTTGAGTTATTTGTAAATATGTATGTTATCAGGACAGTTGGAACTTGGAAGTTTTGTCATGTACAGATAGTAAACTCTTAGAACTTATGCATTAGATATGCTGATTTCCTCCGAGAAATATTCCCTAGTGAAGCTATATCTCCATCTCAAAATTGTCAGACAGCTCTGAAGAACTGAAAAATGTATTATTATTCCTTTTTTGGCAATAACAATTCAACTTTTTTCTTGGAAAAAAAGAACACAACATCAATCATCTTTTCCATTGCTCTAATTGCATAACTTGTTATTTCTTCAAATAACTTCTAGATTCTTCCATAGATAATTGCTCGGTCTCGTAGTCAGCAGTGTTAGTTGTGACTATAGTATACCTGATACATCATAGAGAACAACTCAGTACAGATCCTAACGTGATCCGCTACTGTTACTTAAATTTTATGATCCACACTTATGTCCTGATGGTGATCTTGAAGATTGTTTTGCATAAATCATCCTCAGTCAGAACGCAGCTTCTCAACAGTGGGGCCAAATCAGTTCTGACAAAATGATTGTTATGTGCATAATTCTACAGCTTCTTATATCAGAATCCAAGGCTATAATTAGACAAATACCTGAAACCTGAAATGTAAACATGAATGAAAACCAAAATTAACTATGGTTCAGGTGTATGTTCTGTTGCTACTGAGACCTCCTTGTCGAGTTAATATGACGAAAGCTTAGACAATACATCAAGAAATATCCCTGTGACAATGTAAATGTATAATCACTCGGAAGCTTTCTTTGCCAGCATTCCATGGTCCAATAGCAACGAAAGTAGATTTATTAAAAGAAGTTGAGGAACTGTTTGTTTGGTGAAATGTCATTTTAAACTAAATACAAGAAAACGTCTTGAACACTTGAAATGAAAACTTCGACATCCCACACACACATTCACAATGACCACATGTCCTGACTCCAGACCTATTCAGGAATCCACTATGAATGAGAATACTTGACTAGGAGATTACTCCAATATATTAGAAAAACATATTCATGATCAGATAGAAGAGCCATGTTTATGGTATACCAAGGTACAGGAAACAGGTCTTGAAAATAACTTATACGTGTGTGCAGTGTATCCAACAGAAAGTTCACTCTGCATATAAGAAGCCCACATTTCAGTCTAAGTAAATCAGCACAATTTCACACCGACATACAATGCATGGCCTGGGCAAGTTGGATGTGTCACATTTCAGTCCCATACTCTGCATATAAGAATCCCACATTTCAGTCCAACTAAATCAGCACAATTTCACATCGACATACAATGCATGGCTTGGGCAAGTTGGATGTGTCAGTCAACAATGAACACACCAAGATGAAAATCAACATGATTTCTTAACTGAAAAACAAGTCACAAATAACATGGGAAAATTTTGTGATTAATTGGTTGATTCAAAAATAAACATGAGAATTTCTTTGAGTGTAAATATTGCTCACTTTGAGTACCATATCATAGATAGTTATCAAAATATCTGAGATATCCTAGGATTCATACATACTGATGAAGATAACAGCCAAAATGATAGATGGGACCACGATAAAACTGAAAATCTTACCTGTGTTCTTCATAAGAGCAGCAATATATGTAGTTTTGCCTCCAGGTGCAGCACTGACAATAACAGTTTCAGTTGTCAAATTAGAATGCCTTGGTATAAAACTAAACGCACAGATTCCACTTTCAACTCAACAAGGACATTCTAACGTAGAACTCAAATTAACAGAAAAGATTTTGATGTAAGGGCTTCCTATTTAATTTATTTTTAAGAAAGAAATTAAAAAGGAATAGAACAGCTTTTTGTTTTGTCATTTAAAGCGTCTTTGCTAAATTTCAAAGTGGCACATTATACAATTGGTCACACTACTGTACTTCTTGCATTCTTTGATGCATCTCAGTTTCAAGTTAAATTCACTGTTTTCTTCCCAAACAAAACATGCAAATAATACATATGCATTCCGGTTACCATATTTTGCTTTCAAGACAAGGAAAGGGTGAGTTCTTGCTAGAGACTAAGTTCAGTTTTGCCTAGATATTACCAGTTTTCAAGTTGTGAAGGATAGTGCAGATATGTACCAGCATAGATCCATCTTAACATTGGATCTATTAAGCAAAATGAGGGATCAAAAAATACAATTGACAAGCAAATCTCTTGGTGCTTAAAAGATAGAAAGTTAAGATGGATCTAGGCTGGTGTGCTTTATATATATATTTATATATATGCTTGGTATCATGCAGCTCAACATTAATACTGTGGGTTGATAAATATACAGCCAGGAATGATGCCAAACAGAATTGCCTCATATTCCTCTTCTTCTAATAGTTGTTATGATTTAAGTTTTTATAATGTTACACACACACACACATATATATATATGAAAGACTACTATTTAGCTCATTAGATTTATTATTACTAAATTTTTAGTTTGTATAGCAGATTATATTGTGCTGACATATGCTGATGTCAGTGTTATGGATGGATGGATGAGTGTTTGGGACGGATGATACAATGATCAATCTCTTTCAATAGCAGGCTGTAGATTGAACTTTGCTTCTTTTGGTGCAATAAACTCAACTTCAAGAATAGATGCCCATATGTGAGAAACATGAAAAGCCATATCATCCATCACGCAATAATTTACCAAATCCAGCTGAATCAGCCAAAACATAAGGAAATTCGGTAGCAATCAATTCGGACAAAGTATTTGGTTCATTAAGTTTGGTTCAGTCAAAATAGCACCATACAGAATTTGAACTATTGACCTCTGTTGTTTTCTTACATTATTTGAACCCTTACCAGAATGTCACATTTTGATTTGAATCTTAACCAGAATGTTACATTTTGATTCGAATCTTTACCAGAATGTCACTTTTTGAATTGAATTCAGGTTTTTTGGTTCTGCATGTCTTGGTTTTGGCATTGGCTTTAGGATTTGCATGCCCTTTATGTGGGATCAATCTTCTACATTTCATCTGGGATTGAAATTGAACTTGGGTATTTTGTCTTCTTGCAGGCAAAGTTTCCCCAGGGTTGATGTCTTTGTTTGATTCGTTCTATAATAATATGGCCACCTTTGACCTGTGGAAGGGTGCAAATGTATTGTTCCACAACGCAAGGAAGAGTCATAGAGCGTCTCCAAGTATGTTCACACCAATTGAGGGTGGAGGCAGATCAACATCTTTCCAAGTAGAAATGGACTTGTAGACTATGTCCCTTACAAGAGGTAGAGACATAGAACACTTCTTTTGTTGCCATGTTTATCATGATATCTATTGTAAATACACCTTGCTCTTTTGGGATTCAAGGTGTTCACTTTCTAATATCTATCTTCTTCGACTACCTCAATCAAAGGAGTTTGGCTCTCTATTCATGGGGGAGACAATTACATTCAGACATCACATTCTCCAACAACCACCCACCCCCCCAAAACAACAACAATAACTTTGATTAACACCTCCTTCTTGTCTGTCAAAGACTCAAACCCTCTGTTAAGGCTAAATTCCTAGCAACAAATACTCAAACTAACAGTCACATGTCCATCATGCATTTTCTCTCAACACACTCCCCCTACCTCCTCCAAGCAAAAGAGCGAAGAGTTTGAATCAGATCAGGAAAAAATGAGCAAATACAAAAAATTAAATATCTACACATTTTGAATTAAAAAAAAAACATTTTCATAAATATTCAAAATAGCCACATTCATATAATGCAAGTTATCAATAAATGTCCAAAAAATCATGATATTAAATCATATATAATATAATATACTTAACTATTTTTATAATTCATTCCTAAATTATATATATAATACATACTATTATAAAATATATAATATACTATAACCTATATTTAATATATGCATTATAATTTATAACTTATTTTCTAATTATCGTTTAGAACCTTCCTATCCTAACTATCCTTTATCTAAACTGAAATCAAAAAATAATAAAGCGTAAGCTAAGTTGCCAGGAAACGTGGGTATGGGGACGGGTACTGGTACTGGTACGGGGAAAACACTTTTTGAAACAGGGTACTTGGGTACGTTGGGTTACTGTAGACATATATATATATATATAAAACATGTCACAGTCACATGATACATGCATATTTGATATTTTCTAAATTCAATGAATCATATATATATATATATATATATAAATAAAACATGTAAATCAATGATCTGATGGTAAATCAATATGTAAGACTATGAATGAAAAATCTGATATATCTTGATGCAAAAAACAGTGATGGCGTGTTGAAAATAAGACATTTTGGGCCGATCCTAAAGCAGTTTTTTGAGAATCGGTTGCACTGGGGGACCAATGTTTTTTCATTTGGATGATTGAAAAACCAAAGCTTTGAGAGCTGAAGCCGTTGTAATTTTTGAGAGCAATGCTCAAGCAAATGCACATAGAGATGTTATGATGAACTTAATGAGCACTTAGGTGCAGTGATGTAAGCTCTAACGAGCAGTCCATGTTATTCTGTGAATAAAGGATTTTTTTCTCAGGAAAAAAAAATATAAATAAAACATGTCACAGTCACATGATACATGCATATTTGATATTTTCTAAATTCAATGATTCATACGAACATGAAACAATGGATTGGCTACAATGAATTGAAGTTAATAATAATTATTAACGTTATTATTATCATTATTATTAATATTTATTATTATCGTAAATAATAATTATTATTATTTAATACTTGTATTCATTACAATTATTATTTTATAAAAAGGAAAAGAAGACAAAGTAAAAATCAAATGAAGACTTACATTAAGGACCACATTGGGTGCTCCCTACACTTTGTTTGTGTCCAATTATAACCAAGAAGAGTATCGAAGTCGAAGACCATGGAATCCAGATTGCAGTTACAAATAAAAGAATTAGAAGCTAAACTAAAGCGTTTTCAAAAGGACAATAAAGATTTGCAAATAATGACTGAAAATTTGCAAATGATGATTAAATTACAATAAATTCAAATGGAATCCAAAAAAACACAAATTTCCGACCAAAAAAGCTGTATAGAAAAGTTATCTGCACAAATTAACGAATTAAAGGACAAAAAGGGTTTCGATCAAAAAAAAATTGTAAGCTGCGCAGATCTACTAAAATAGAGAGGCAAAATATACAAAAGTCATCATGGCCAAAACTGAGGGCCGTCTACAGAGATTGAGGGACTGAGACAGAGACATAGGTACCGACACTGAGTTCAAATTTAAGCAGACAGAGACATAGACATAGTCCTGGACATAGTTTCCAAACACAGATATAGATAATAGACATAGATACAGAGTTCAAATTTAAAGACAGCCATAGATAGGCTTGACAAAAAAACCTGCATAACAAAAGCCTAGGACGAAGGGTCTTTTCTGATGTTGGAAAGCACGAACCTTAGGCCGGTGGAATTTCTTCAATGATGGGGTAGGCCCATCGTTCTTCCTGCGACTGGGTGGGCGAGTTGGTGGTGGCTTCCTGAGCCGGCTGCGCTGGATGTTGTTGCTGTTCAGGCTTCTGGTTGGACATTTCCTTCAGGCGTTTGAAGAGTGGCTCAATCGTCGAAGGGATGGGAAAAGGCGAAGCATGAGGAGCCGTCGTTGTGCACCCTATCGCGCTCCCACTACCACCTTCCCCACGACTGGCGAGAACCATTCCCCCAGTTGCACTTCCACTGCCACCTCCTCCCCGATCACAGCCTCCACCATTCAAACCACCATGCCCTGAAATGCCTACGGTACCCTTCCAGGAAAAAGAGTTATCCATGGTCGTGAGCTGAGCGTCTATCTCAGCAATTCTAGATTTTCATGGCAAGGACGGAATCGCAAGCTTCGGACCAGTTGTTGAGCATGTCTTCAACCAAATTGCATAACATGTTTTTCACGAGCCAGAAATGGTTTATCTTGCTACTATCCTGACCCGTTGCTAACTTCCGGTTTAAGACTCGCCCCTCCTAGGCTTCCACGAGGATGCAAACCCGAGAAGAGATGTGGGGTTCATAGTCGATCGATACTTGGAGGCTGCAACCACACTGGGCTTTGCCTCTGCTCGAGCTTACCCTTCTCAGTGTTCCTCTTTGACGCGACATGGCAACCCGATTGCACCTCCGCTTTCTAATATTAACAGGCTAAGAAATGCTGAAAAAAACTAACCAGAGAGCCGCCAGACACACAGATAGCCCAGCAATTCTCAGAGTCGAGCGAAGACTACACAAAATGTCGAAGTGATTTGCCATGGCGCTCATATCCACCTTCTCACCTGCCATGGTACCTGCGTGCAATGAATTTCTCTACAAAGCCATGAAGGTTATGAGGAAAACAAGTCGTCGCCAACCCACGTCGCAGGTGCCGAAGTGACAAGCATAGCTTCTCCCATGCGCGGTGGACATCAAAGGTTCTGGAGGCTTGTAGTGTCGAGGTTGATGGACGGGTCGGGTTCTTGATGGTCGCCACGCGGCAGGTGCAGAGACAAGGCGGGACGTGTCGCCGATCGTCGGACTGGTCACCCACATCCGGGAGATTTCAATCAAAAATTACAAAACAAAGATATCAAGAAAGAATTTGACAAGAATTAAGCAGAAATATCGCCCTTAAACGAAGTCCTTAACGACAAGTAGAAGGAAATTGCGCAAGTTCAAAAAAAATTAGAATGCCAAGAATCAAAGATCTGCCAACGTCGGCAACAAATAAAAGAGCTTCAACAGACCAATGACGACATTAAAAAAGTACACAAGTTAAAGATCACAGAGATCAATAACACATTATTAAGCAATACTGAAGAAAACTTGAAGTTAAGAAACCATAATAAGATTCTAGTTACAAAAATGAAGAAGTTAAAAAGTATATGGAAGACAACACAATCTACTGAAGATATCTAAGGAAAATTTCTAGAAAAACAAGAAGAAAATCACCACCTTAGAAATCATAATGAAGATCTTAAGGAACAACTTAAGAAGTCCAAGGATGACAAAAAGTCACAAGAAGAAAATATTAAGAAGATTTAAAATGATAACAAACTATTAGAAAACAAAATAGAAGAAACACAGAACGAGACATCAAAATCTTCAAGAATGAAAATACAATTCGTAGAAAACGACACTAATACAGATCCAGTTAAGATCACAGTGCAAGATATCAACCGAGTTGAAGAAAAGCATACACGAAAGATAAGACAAGAAAATACTACCAGTATGATCAAGGAAAATAATGTTATAAGAATTTCTTATTGACATCCAAACCATAAAAGCAAATGTCTTAAAAGTTAGGAAAGACTAACGAAAGATATTGATACCAACACAATCAAATCTAATATTAATACCAGAAGTTCATATTGATATGAGAAGTTCAACGCTTAGAAGTTCATATAGGCATGTATCATCAACGACGACACAACAAAGAAAGATGAGACAACATTACCAGCACATGGCGTAATTTCTTCTTCATCACTAGGCTTCGAGGACAAAGCATTCTGAAGAGGAAGGCAATGTTACGAATATAAATATAATAAATAAATAACTATAAGACTAATGATTAATATTAAATGATAATCATTATTGTCATCAAAAGGGACGCACCCCTTCATGACGATTATGGTGCCTTTAGGTTCCTATATATGTGGCACCCCTATTGTATTCAAAATCATCATTCATATTCTTATTACATTATATTTTTATCCAATCATGGATTATTATTTGGTTTATTCTATTGGATAACGAATGTGAACCGGATTCAGAACAAAACAGAACTTTGCAATGTTCTCATCCAAATAAAGCTTTGGGAGCTCATTTTGATATCTCAAGATTCTCAAGAAATCAAATGGAGCATACAATTCAGCCATCCATCTTCAAAATCTTCAAATGAAAAACTATGAAAAAACATCATTATACCCCATTTTCGTAGCAATAGAGTCACCAAGTGAATCTTCAAATGCTACAAGTCTATAGGATGTCCTCGCCTCTACAAACAGGAGGTCACTTTAAAATATTTAGGAAAAAGGCTTTGTTCTTGTTACCACTCGTTGTAAATTTGTATGAGGATCACACATGTGATTTTCGTTACATCACTTGAGTTTCACAAGGATTGAGCTTGTAGTTCTTCATGGCTAACATTTGGATGGGTAAGAGGTACACTTGTCCTCTTGATTCAGAGATGGTGCTTCTTCATTGTTGAGTAGCAGCCATGGTGATTGGCTAGGAGGTATGATGTGATTTGCCTTCATGTCTTCATGGTGATCATGAGTAAAGTATTATATGCCTAACAAGTAAAACAATGCTCATAAGATGATGCACTCCCTTTAAATGATGATTAAAGTACACTTGACTAATGTAACAAGGAAATTAATTAGCATTTAAGTATTTTATGGAATGGGAACCCATCAACTTAGGGTCTCCTAAGTTTTGAACTATTAATAATTGTAATTTTTACATTATGGTTTATTAAAGGGTAAAACCTTGGGTGTCTAAGGTTTTAGTGTGATTAATCAAAGTCAACAAAGAAATTAACCAAAGTACCGCACTAATTAATTAAAGTGCCTAAGGTTTGCACTCGGGATTAATTTAAAAATCACTTGAAAGAAGGATGCTAGATACAATAGCCTCTCATGCAACTAAATTGATGATTATTAAGGTTGAGGGGCTCCTATATGGAATGCCTCAAGGGATTTGAAAGCACTTGACACTTGAGAAATTGTTGCTCTCTTGGAGGGGTTTCCTCACTTTGGGAGTAATTATCTTTTAAAAGGGTGCCCAATTTTTTGACATCTCATCCACACTAGAAGTAGAGTGGCCATGGGATTTCCAGTAAGTGGCTCTAATAGAAAATATGATAAATATTGAGGAAGTTGGAAATTTCACAATTGTCGACTTGAAGCACTCGCCCTTTTTTTTAACCACTCGATTTAAGGAGCACCCCACCTTAGATGCTTGAGCAGTTTAATGATTTAGAGATAGCATCATTAATAAATGCTCATGGTGAAGAATGATTGGTCAATCACTCAAAAGGAGGGGTCCACCCTCTTTCCTTAAGCCATCTTGGAGGTGGTTGGTAATTAATCACATTACTTATTCATTATTGAAACTTTCTCATGGAGATAGTTAATTGTAGCAAGTGGACCAAAACCAACTACATTTGTGTAATAACCCTAAATGGAATTCTGGGAGAAAAATGCAATTTGGGCAAACTCGGGCTTAGCTAGTCATGACTATGGGAGCTTTCAACTGATTCCAAATGATATTGAATCTGAAATGAAATGGTTTGGTGAGTCTTAGTACATCCCAAGATGATCTCTAAACACTTTGGGTCTAACTTTAGGCTTCTGCAACTTGGTTTGGGGCTAATGACAGAAAGTGCAAAATTCCTAGGAAATTGTGGTCAAATTCCCCCCTAGGTTGTGGGCCAAATTGGCTTCCCAACTCAAGTACAACCCTCCCAACTTTCATAACAAAGTATGGGGATTAATATCAGACATCAAGGGATTTCATTACACATCGTTATTAGCACTGAACTAGTTATAATGTGCAACATTCATATGACAACTTTCAGTGAAATTGCTCAAGGGAAAACGGCATTACTAGCTCAATTTTGTCTCATGAAAAGTATATCGAATAATTCAGATAATGGCATGATAAATAGAGACCATCTACAACATACAAATTGTTGCCCCAACAACATTAAACATCAGAGAAATTGCCTCAAAATGGAAGCCAAATACATGAAAACTAGTGGTTTAATAGCATGGAAATGCAAGCTCTTCACATATGGATTACTTAGACTTCGAGTTACAAAGTATATGAACATGAGTACAGAACCATACATCATATACCCAAGCTTGGGTATGAAATAGACTCAACCAAGCGCAAGCACCACTCCAACAAGTGTGCCATCACATGAGAGTATGGGGAATGGTGAAGTAGGAATGCGAGAAGGGGGAGATAGATAGAATCTCGAACTGTATGGGCCTTCAACCTGCAACTAAAGCTCCTTCATTCAGCTCCAATGAGAGGTCTAAATGGCCTCTCCATCAACCAACTTGGATAGGAATCCAACTCCCTTGAAATTGGTTCACAAGCAAGGAGAGTGAACACTCATCGTGCAATGGTCAAACAAAAGCTCTCCAAAATGCCAAAGGCAAATTAACAAATGATCAAAAGTTGTTCTCCTTCCTCAAGACATCCTTTTATTAACTTCATGAGGCCTCCTAAGGTCGAATTTCCCTCCAGAGGCTTCCTCCAACTCATCTTATTGGTTTAGTAACTCCTATGACACGTGTCCTCTCCTTCATGCTCCAATTCTTTTCCCAATTCAAATGGTTGTCTCCAACTCCCAAATGTGCCTCTTGGTGGCTATTTTTAGCCTTGTCATGTCAGATTTGTCATAGGTCTGCAATCAGGTCTAAACTTATCGTATTTGTAATAGAATCTTCCATCATTTGTTGTCATAAAGTGCATGGAATCTCCTTCCAAGTGGCACACATTGTCTTCCTAGTTTCTTCCTCTTCCATGGGAGTTACTCTCCTCTACTAATTTGAATTCATTGGCTCATGATATGCTATATGACACCACAACACCCTCCAAAAACATTACATTGCTCATGGATTCAAATTTGGATGAAGATCATGCCAAGTGTGTGGGGGAATCGAGCCGCCCAAGGGCTCCATAAACCTCCAAGTGTCTCCATGAACCAATGCCACCTTATTTTCTTAACATTTATTATTTAGGCAACACAATTTAGTGTGAATATGGTAAACTAAGGTCTTTTTGGGTCTTATAGCTCTCTTATTACAAAATTTTATGCCTCCACCTCAACCTAGGGAACTAGTAGGTTGGTGAAACATTGTTTGCAAGTAGTATTATTTGGATGGGGACATGACAATTTGTTTATTATTGTTTAACTCTTCTCGAACGGGTTGGTTAGATGAGAACTATTATTTTATTATTTCCATTGGAGAAAAAAAGTGGATATAACCACTAGTTTGCTATTTCTGGAAAAAACGATTAAGCAATTAGTGGATCTACAGAGGGAAATTATTATTTTATTGTAAAGGAAGTTGAGCTACACTATATAAAGAGTAGCCCTTCCTCATCTATTTTCATGTTTGGATTGACGGTGAAATCCCGCTAGACTTAATGAAATATCTCTTGGTTCTAATGGATGGTTAATACTAACACTCCATTGAAGGTTTTTCATATTGCTTATGCTTGAATGGTTGACAGATCTACAAATTGTCAATGGCATTGAGGTAATAAAGAATAGCCTCTCTACCATTTATGTGGTTGTTATCGATTAGGGGTGTAGTTTAGGTGCACATTTTTGCTCTAGGTTATGTGGTTTCTGATGCCTTCTATGATAACTTTCCTCCTTGATTCCATTTGAAATTTTTTGCTCTAAAAGTTTCCCTTTGTTTGATCTTGAAATTGGCTAAGCCATTAAAGAGCAGCTAGGTTTGTGCACTACAACCCTAACTCTTTCTAATCCTTCTAAAGAAAAGCCTCATGCAATCCTTGGTTGACCTCATTTTCCCATCAAATCAGGCATTATCTCTAATCCCTTCATCACTTTTATATTCAATCACAAAATCCTTTATTTTGCTAGAGTTGTTCTTCAATTTCACCTTGTGCTCAATTGTTAAACTCTAGTAATCCTATCTTAGGGACTCCACCCATGTGCTAGAGAAGAGCTAGCCTAAAGAGCAAAAGACGGTTAGGTGTGGTGATATTGGCCTCCCTCTTAGTAGTACATAAGCTATCAATTCTTTTAGGGCTGATTTCAAGGTGCCAGTTTGTGTGGTAACAGTTCCTTCATGGAGTTGCCAAATGAAAATACCATTTTTCTAAGAAACACCCTTGTCAATTCATTGTAGCCAATCCATTGTTATTGAATATTCATTCAATAACAAGTCTGTCAAAGAGCAAGAGGGTTTGAATATTGTGGAGAAGATGTAATTAATCCGTTGAATAATGTGCCATAATAAGTCCAAAAGAATTTTTTTGATAATCCAAGAATAGGTGAGAGCCCTTATACAAGGATGCACCATCACAACCACAAAATTACAGCCAAAAATAATGTGCAACCATCAAACAAAGAAGGAACAGCCATAAGATTAAACTATATTAAGTAGACAAAGTAGGACAGACTTGTTATTGAATGAAAAGCCAGCAATAAATTGTTCTTCAAATTTGATTTCACAACAAGATCAAGAGAATGATAATGTATCACACTTAATTTTTCTCCTTAGCTAAAACAGCCCCTAAAATAGAGGAAACAGCCCTAACCAAAAAATTACAGCAGCAAATATTATTCAATGATTACATCAAGGATTAGGGGGGACTTGTCAATCGAGTCTAGATCGAGAGATTGAAAGGAATGTTGTTATACTCCCCACCCGGATTCAAATCTCACTATGTGACATGTTATGTAACCGATATGTAACCGAGGATTCCTTGATTCTTCGCGAATAGCAGAAATCTGTATTTTCCATGTGAAAAAAAAAAAGGATTAGGGATGGCTTGAAACCTTTACCCTAATCTCCTTTTAAGTGACAAACTTGCCCTTCTCAAAACATTATTTCAGCAGCAAGAACCATGGCTAAGCTTGCAAAGTCCCAAGTCATTCATTAAAAGAAGAGAGAGGGAAACCCTCACATTGATCTTGTCCCTTAACTTCTTCCTTCAATGAAAATTTTGATATTCCCAACCCGGTTTCAAGTTTGGTTTTTCATGAGAAGTTTAATGCCCAAACCCCATCATTGCAAGATCACTTTGCATACATAAAAATTTAAAAATTCTTGAAACACTTGGAAATTTTTCTACTTTTAACAACACAGAAATTTATGACAGCCACACACAAAATAACGCAGTGATTTTTGACCAAATTGGTCAAGGATAAAACCCCAAAGGGAAAACCTGTTCAGAGAGAAAAAAATTATTTTCTAGGGCAAATTTAAAAAATCATAACAGCAGTACTGATCTCAGCTTTTCATCTTGAAAAGCGTGCCAACTTCAGCAAAATTTAAGACTTTCTCTGACAGTGATTTAACCCACACATGCCAGCATTAAATGCTGATGTACAGCCTCGAAATGTGTGCTGGTAACAGCCTGTATGGTCCTCGATTTCTATGCACACTTTCTTACTTGATTTCTGTGCCAAAAATCACTGCTGTATGGTCTGATTTTTCTGTTGTACGAACTGTACTTTTGCTGCCTCAGAATCTGTGTTGTACAGCCAGCAATAAATGCTGTACGGCCTGCCTCGATTTTTGTGCCAGGTGCAGAAAACTTCAGTCTTGAAACTTGTGCCCTCCTGCTGAATATTTTGGCTAGAAAAATGTGCCCTTCCTCTTGCTTTCAGCCTGTAACTCAGCCATTAAAAAATTTCTGGTTTTTCTTAATCTCTCCAAATCAACTTCTCTTTTGTGAAAGTGAACAATGAATTAGCCTTCATGCATATTCCCTAGTTTTGTTTGAGGAACCACCTTCTTTTCAATCAATGACCATGATTAAAAGATGACTAAATGAGATCTATGGCCCTCGTTAAATGCTCAACTTTTCTCATTAAATGAAATTTAATTCACATCATTTAAATAGTTAATGAGCATTTACATATTCACCCCCCTTTTTAATTATCTCATAAAGTCAATTTTAATTCAAAAACACTCAAACCACTTTATAAAGTAACTTTATAAAATAAAGTGTATCTCACTTTATAAAGTACTAAGAACCACTTTAATTAATGTCTTTGTCCACCCCAAGACATCACAAGGTGAACAACATTTCCTTGGTATTTTTCAACACTCCCTCTTACCGAGGAAAGTGTTCTTCACCACCCCCAACTTATCTCTAAGGTGAATATGCTTCCCTCTCCACAACGACTTCGTTAGGATGTCAGCCACCTGCTCTTAAGTAGATAAGTATTGTAGCTCCACAGCACCCCTCAAAACATAGTCTCTGCTGAAGTGATATCTGATCTCTACATGTTTAGTCCTGTCATGGAAAGCTGGATTCTCAAAGAGCCTATTGCAACTCTAATTGTCATCATATATAACTGTAGGCCTGAACTCCTGATCAAACAAGTCAACCAACAACTTGCAAAGCCACAGCGCCATGCAACAAGCCTGACTGGCTGCCATATACTCATCCTCTGCAGAACTCAAAGCAACGAACTTTTGCTTTCTGCAAAACCACAACACAATTGTCAAGCCCAAATTGAAGCAACAACCGGAAGCGCTCTTCCGGTCCGATGCACTGCCTGCCCAAATTGAAGCAACAACCGGAAGCGCTCTTCCGGTCCGATGCACTGCCTGCCCAATCTAAATCTATGAAGCCAATCAAACGTACTCCACCTGACCTCCTGTAGTCCAGACCATAGTCTATTGTCCCAGCAAGGTACCTCAGCACATGTTTTGCGGCTATCCAGTGCACTCTCCTAGGGTCCATCGTGAACTGGCTGAGAGTGTTCATCGAAAAACAAATATCTGGTTTGGTGTTAACCAAATACATCAAAGACCCTATAAGCTAACGGTATAGGGTAGGATCAACCAAATCTCCCTCAAAAGCATGAGGTTTCTTCCAGTTGGTGATCATGGGCGTGGACATCAATGTGCAACCCTCCATCCAAATCTCTTTAGAGCATTAGCTGCATATTTTCCTTGCCCCAGGAAAACATGTCCATCCACTTACCAAACCTTCATACCCAAATAATAATGCATCAGCCCAAGATCAGTCATCTCAAACTCTGAAGCAAGATATTTCTTGCAAGCTGTAATCTGGTGCTCCTCCCTTGTGACAAACAAGTTATCAACATACAGCAAAAGAATGAGCGGATCACCTCCAACCACAATGAGATACAGGTTGGGATCAACCTCACACTTTTGAGGCCCAATCAACAGCAATCAGTCCATTAAAGGCCTTTTTCAGCCTACACACATGAGAATCTCTCCCATGCACCTCAAAGCCATGTGGTTGCTCCAAATACACCTCCTGTAGAAGACCATTGAGAAATCCGATCTTCACATCCATCTGGTGGATCTTCCAACCCATCTCTGCAACTATGGAAATCACTGACCTGATGGAGGAATATCTAGCAACTGATGCAAAGGTATTGTCATCATCAACTCCCTCTAACTATGAGAACCTAAGCTGCACTGAAACGAATACGAATACGAGGAGGGAAATCGATATGACAAATTTTGAAAAATGTCGGATACGATACGGCAACGAAACAACAGCAAACTTATATATATATATATATATATATATATATCAAAAAGGCCAGGAGGCATACATACTTTAGATTACCATTCATCAATTTTATGTATATATATATATATATATATATATATATATATATATCAAAAAGGCCAAGAGACATACATACTCTAGATTACCATTCATCAATTAGATTTAAAGGTAGTCATGTCATTCATAACAATTAAAATTAGCAAACTCAAATATTGTCTTAAACAATATTCTTCTATCTCAAGTGCCATAGATAAGCCACCCACTAGCAAGCATTTAAATAAGACCATGCCAACTACTTCTAAACATCAATTTCAAACCCTAAAATTACTTAATCGATTTATCCAAATGTTACAAACTAACAAATATTACGCTGATTGCACCTCTAGAAAAGTGTTGAAATTTGTGATTAAACACAATTTTTTATGTAAGCCAGAAACTCAACTATGTTGTATTTGTGTTGGTCCACTCACTGGCGAGACAACCAATTAGGCAGGTGAGATTCGATTGACCAACCGACTGGTTCAAAAAGTGACTAACCGACTAGCTCATAAAGGACCTAAATTCACACGATTGTCTATTATTTGCAACCGACTTAGATATTCAAATTTGACATAATCAACCATGTTTTACGGAGGATTAATCAAGCACTCAAGTATAAATAAGTGAGCCCATGTTTTAGTCAGTGTTATCGGAACCGGCAAAACCAGCCGGTCTGACCGATTTACAAGGTTGGTCGGTCCGGTCAGCGAAAAAAATTCATCAAACCGGATTTTTTCCCAAACCGAGTATAGAACCGGTCGGTCTGTACTCTGCCGTACAGCCGCAGACAGGGGACTCACGAAATTCAAATTTTTTTTTTAAAAACACAAACTAAAACCTAACCTATGCTTCTAACCTAACACTAAGCCTATCCTAACACTATTTGTGTATTAATGGTTTGAATTCATATGTATGCACATGAATATATATGTTTTTTTACAAAATATGAATATTTAATGTATTTTTTAGTCAGCCGGTTTTTTACCCGATTATTTGCCCGTTCCGGTCCGTTTCACATTTTCAGCTTCGCCGGTTTGATGACCGGTCCGGTTCCGATAACATTGGTTTTAGTGCAACTTAGGTGTGACTATGATGACATGCAATATTGAACTCTATGCCATAATACTATCTCTAGACACCAATGAGTTCCCTTGGATATGTTGTTTATGTTTTATGATTCATACTAATAAAATGCTTGAAATAAGATTAAAATATCACATGCATATCATATGCAGAACTGGCTAAACAATGCACCATCATAATTCTCTCCACGACATAAGGATAAGGATATGAGTGTACTAGCAATGGAGTAAATAAGGCCATAGGTCAAGGGTTCATACTAATTCAAAAAGGAAAAGAAGAAAACTGAAGCTTGTTGGAAGATTATTGGAAATGTGTTAGTTTATGTAACCCTTCATAAATGTAGTATGCTATTTTGTATGGCTAAAGATGCCATTGTATCAATTTTGATATGCAAGCTTTTTTATCACATATGCAAGTCATTGGGGTTTATTTGAAACGAAGTTGTAAGGAATTGGCAAAAAAACTGATGAGAAAAAAAGTCATTGTACTTCCACACTAGCCTATGAAACTAACACTATAGT
Organism: Pseudotsuga menziesii; assembly: GCA_001517045.1. NCBI lineage: Eukaryota > Viridiplantae > Streptophyta > Pinopsida > Pinales > Pinaceae > Pseudotsuga > Pseudotsuga menziesii. The sequence continues at coordinate 178,953 of LPNX010947787.1, forward strand.
AGACAAGCATTTGATACAATAAAATGTCCACATATTTTTTGAACCGACGATACGCCTCTATCAATTTTAAAAAATTAAAATGAAACAAAATCCATGACATAAAATCTCAGATTACCATTAAACAATTTAGGATTAAGGTTTTGCTCTTGATTTATAAGCTTTAAGGCTTTATATCTAGGTTTTGAGGTTCAATTTAGGATTAGGGTTTTATAGTTTGCCATTGGTGTTCTTTATTTGTTTATTTTCATATAAAAAAATCATTATTTCTAGTAAAAAACTTGCCCTGTAGCAGCTGAAACGTTTCAGAAAACCAAGAAACTGCTAGAAACGTTTCAAGAAACGACTAGAAATGTTTCAGGAAACAACTAGAAACTCTAGAAACGTTTCAAGAAACGACAGGAAACGGCTTGGAAACGTTTCAGTTTCATTTCCAAGTCGTATCCCCTCCGTTTCAATTTCCGAAACGGGGAACGGCATTTCCCCTCCCCTTCCTAGATGTTTCTGGTAACTTAGGTGAGAACCCACGCGCCACAAAACTAGCCTTGCACTTTTCAATGCTGTCATTCGCAGCATGTTTTATCTTGTACAACTAGATTTCACAACTGACTTCCCCTCTCGACTCAGAACAACCTCCCACACATCATCCTTCATGATGGAATTGTAGTCTTCCATAACGACATCTCTCCAAACCTGATGTGCAGATGCCTCCTCAAAGGTAGAAGGCTCTGACTGACACAAGCTAGTCACCATCGCCATGTCACTGGAAGACCTTTCTGGTGTCTTTCTCTCTCTAACCTCCCTCCTGGGCGACCTCTCTCTCTCTGACCTCCCTCTTGGGTGGCCCCACAGACTCATCAACTTCCTTCACAAGCTCCTTAAGCCAACTTGGCTTTCTCTTCTTAGAAGTAGCCTCCTACGGCAGACCCTCCTCCTGAACCTTCTCATCTTACGACTGTCTCCATGAAGAAGTACCCAAGGTCTAAGATCCTGTGCATGGTGAACCTAAACCTAAACCAAGTGAACTCGAATCACGTGAAGGTGAAACCTGTGAACCTGTAATTCGAGAACCTATCCCTGTACCAAAAGTCCCTGTAGATTGAGTCCACGAACCTAGTGATCCTAACCACTGTGGACCAATAAAACCTGAGACTTGTGACCCTATACTATGACTAATTGAACTCTAAGATGTTGTCACCTCTGGAGTAGTAACCTGTTGCTCCTCCATCTCAAACTCCCGAGACTTTCTAAAGGCTCGCTCCTCCTCAAATCTCACCTTCCTCCTCACTACAACTTTCCTCTATGCAGGAAGGTATTTGCGGAAGGCCTTTGAAGTCTCATCATAACCAACAAAGATGTTTTTCTCTGCAGTAGCCTCCAACTTTGTCCTCTTCTCAGAAGGGACATGTGAATATGTAAGGCATCCAAAAATGCAGAAGTGGCCTATCATAGGCTTCTTCCCAGTAAACATCTCCTTAGAAGTTTTCCACCACAATGCACGGTGTGGACTCCTCATTTGGACATAATAAACAACAGTGCTACAAGACTTAGCCCATAGTAAGAAAGGAAGACTCTCGTCATGCAGCATGGCTCTCATTGCTCCCACTATCGTTCGGTTCTTCCTTCCAGCAACTCCATTCTGTTGCAGAGTGTAATGAACTATCAACTGCCTCTTTATCCCCTCCTATCTGCAATACTCATGAAACTCCTTGGAGGTATACTCACCCCCATTTTCCAATCTGAGTACTTTAATCATCCTCTCTGTTTGGTTCTCCACAAGAGCTTTAAACTCTTTGAACCTCTTCAAGACTTCTTATGACTTCTTGTTCCTCAAGAAGTAGATCCAGGTCTTCCTAGAATAGTCATAAATGAAAGTAATGTAGTACTCAAATCTTGTCAAAGAGGCAGATGGCATAAGACCACGCAAGCCTGAATAAATCAAGTCAAACACTCCCTCTAATTTGCTATCACTGCTCGAAAAAGCAGTCTTGGTGTACTTTCCCAAAGCACACGCTCTGCACATACCACTCCGCTCTATGTTGAAGTATGGTAAGCCTGTAGTCATATCTCTCATCAGCATCCTCAAAGTTGAATGATGGAGATGGGCCATCCTCCTATGCCACAGCTCACATAACTCACTGTTGTTGCTAGTGTGCGCCAATGCATGATGAAGCTAGAAGAGAAGCTTATATAATCTCCCATATCTAACTCCAATGGCATATGAAGCAAATGGTCCTGCATCTTTGTGAAAGACATCAACTTTCCCATCTAGGACATATACTCCAAAGCCCTTGTCCTCAATAGTGGAAACTGAAACAAGGTTCTTCTTCAGCCTAGGGACGTAGAAGACATCCCTCAATGTCATGGGCTCCATGTACTCCCTTTGAACGCTGACAGTCCCAGGCACAACTACTCTAACACATGTATCATCTCCCAACACCGCCTCCAAATCCAAGCCTATCTCAATCATCTCGGTTAACATTGTCATGTGCACCTATCATATGGCTTAAAGCCCCACTGTCAATATACCAAGTGGAAGGAGTGGTGGACGCACTCGATGAATGCCCAGCAATCATGGAATGCTCTGTCTTGCCCTCCATATCAATGTTGGTGATAGATGATGCTCTCTTTGTACATAGAGAGAAAACACTCTCTCAAATCTAGCAACATCCTCACCAATGTCAGTTGTTGTTGTTGTTGTCTGTTGTTTCTTCTTCTTCTTGTTTGGACATTGTCCAGCATAGTGTCCAAATTTCTGGCAATCAAAGCATTTAACTTTGCTCATGTCATTCTTATGCTCACCAGACTACTGCTTGGTCCCACCCTTAGGACCCCTCTTGGACTTCTTCTTTTTACCCTTCGTTGCTAAAGCCACATTCTCCTCATCATCTTTGGTGTGAGACGTACTCCCCTGTATCTGAGATTTGAACACGCAACCTTCCTCAAAAACCCACAACCTCATAAATCTCCTCCATCTCCCTCGAAAAACCACCATCTAAGATTCGAACATGGGCCCTTTTGCTCGAATACTTTGAAACACGCCCTCGTAGATATTGATGGCATTACACTAAACTACAAGTGCAAGAAACTAACGAATCCACGATTTGGAGTCGAATCGATTTGGAGTCGGATCAATTTGGATCGAAGCAAGCACAAGCGAGCCATGAAACTGGATACCTACGTGGAGGTTTACCTACTCATGGAGACGTGCGCATGAATATATCTCACGTGGCATTGAAGAACATGAGCCATCGATGTGTGAAGGTTGATGGTGGGAAAGCTCAAGGTATATCCATGTTCTATCCATCTCTAAGTGTGTTCATTCTAATGTCTTCACCTCGTATGCGTGGGAGTCTTTGACTTGCCTACCACTCATTTACATGGAAAGAATGCGTTGTTTCTACGGTTTTAGGGTTTAATTTTTTTAGCAATGGAGGAGGTCATTGCATAGTGAGGAACATTAATATCATGAAGAATCTGAGGTGGATTCAAAATGTGAATACTCTATAAGAGGATGGATGATTTTCTAAAGGTCACAACATTTCTCATATCAACATTTGACAGACCCATACATTTTATTCTCACAACTAGTGCATGTTTCCAATGGTTGTGTATGTCATTTAGCGCGTTATGAGTTAGTCCATATCAAACTAAATTTACATGGCAATGGGTGTCTCCAACGATTATCTATAACTCTCAATTTTTTACCATACTCTTCTTGAAGATAGCATCATATCGATGCAAAGATTGTATTGTAAAACCGTTGCAGACATTTTACTGTAAGACTATTGTAAGTTGGTTGCAAAAGACTTGGACCTGCACCTTGTCCCAATGTTGAGTTGTTTGCAAAACTTATTGTATTGCGGATTTTATTGCAGATTACTTGAAGGTGCATTCTCAAAGACAACAAGGAAGAAAGAAGTGCAGAGGCAAGGGTAAGTGAGAGATCTGATCTTCACTATGTTCATTGTGGCAAGAAAGGACACGAGGCGAAGACGGACAGATATTCCATGGTAGAAGATCTCAAGAAAGAAATAGTGTAAAGAGGAAAGAGGCAAGGGCTTCTAAATTAGGTAAAGCTCCTGAATCTGCTCATTCCAATGTAGCATACTACAATATTGGTGTAACTGAAATTGTGTTCAATACTTCATTTGATTCTTGGAGAGATACTTGGCTACTTGACACCGATGCTACCTACCACGTGACCTTCTTAAAATAAAACAAAAAAAAATTGAAGAATCAAATGACAATATAGACAGTGTAGTGTATTTCGCAGAGAAGTCCAACTTCAAGCCTGAGGGAATTGGCTCCATCAGGCTCAAACTGCATAGATTCCCTGACTTTTTGTTGCATAATGTTCTCTATCTTCCAGAGTTGCGGAGAAACTTGTTGTCCTTGGTTCACATTCAACAACAAGGCCATTTCATCCACATGCTTGATGGGATAGTTGAGATAAGGAAATCCTTTGACAAGCACGTCATCATGACCAGTTATGAAAATGAGAAACTTTTAAAGTTAAAAGGAACATCTGCAAGAGCTCAAAATTTTGCCTACCTCCCTCAACTTGAAGAAGGTACATTATCTTCCAATCTTTTATGGCATGCTAGAGATGTGGACACATCAACCATGATAGTCTTCTGTTGTTGAAAAAAAATGATGTTTACGGTTTGCCCTCCATTCCAAAGAACTGAAACAGTGTGATGCTTGAATTCTTGGCAAACATAGTAAGCAATCTTTTCAAGAGTCAAATTGTAGAGGATGAATAAAACTTGAGTTGATGCATTCCAACCTGTGTGGCCCTATGCCTCTTGTTTCTGCAAATGGTAACAAATATATCATAACTTGTATTGATGATTACACTAGGATGTGTTGGGTGTGTTTGTCGAAAGATAAAGCTCAAGCCTTTGAAACATTTAAAAACTTTGATGTATGGATTAGAAATGAAGCACAATTGCATATTGGTTCCCTTCACATTGATAATGGAGGAGAATACACATCAAATGAATTTGAAGCCTATCTTAGACAACATGGGATTAGGCATTAAACCATTGTTCCATATAATCTCAGCAAAATGGTGTGGCAAAGAAATTGAACAGGACGCTCTTGAATATGGTACATTCCATGTTATTTTTCAAGAATGTAAAGATGATGTTTTGGGTTGATGGAGTTCTATGTGCAATTTATTTGAGAAACAGAAGTCCAACTCATGCTCTTGTAAACAAGACTCCACACAAGATGTGGTATGGCCACATTCCTTCGATGAGGCATCTCAAGGTCTTTGGCTCCACCTGCTATGCCTTGATACCAAAGGAACAAAGAAACAAGCTTGGTGCACCAAGTCAAAAGTGCATCTTCTTGGGGTATTCAAACACCACCAAGGCATATCATCTTTATGATGAGGTAAACAAAAAGTTCATACTTTCCATATATGTAATTTTTCTTAAAATGAATAAAAAAGACAAGTTTATCGAGAGGCAACTTGATCGTATAGATAAATTTACCCTTGTAAATACATGTCATTAAGATGATCAAGAGATTCCACATCTTGAAGGGGGAATCCCTATCTTGGATTAATCTTTGAAATCTCCTTTTACAACACCATCGCCCCCTCATGAAGAAGTCCCTACCACTTCACCAGGACAAGAGGTTCAATTGGATGATGTGATTGAGAGGATTGGAAAATTCAATTTTAAAGAGCATGAACCACCACCAAATGAGCAACCTGGACACTCAAAGAAAGTTCCAAAGCAGGTCACAAAGACACTTGAAAGTGTTCATCCTGATGAGGTCAAAAAAACAAGAACTCGAAGTTTGAGAAGACAAGAAGAAGGAGGAGATGCAGATAATTCAAATTCAGGTGATGTAGATGATATGATTGTTTCATATGATTGTGAATTGAATTTGTCTCCTAACCTTGAACAAACTTCTTTTGAAAATGTTGTTGCTCATGATGAGTGGAAAGAAGCCATACACGATGAGTATGATGCTCTCATCAAGAATGGGACATGTAAGTTGATGGACCATCCATTTGGAACCAAATCAATTGGCTAAAATTGGACTACAAGAACAAGTACAAATTAGATGGCACACTTGACAAGCACAAAGCGAGGCTTGTGGCAAAAAGGTTATCATCTTTATGATGAGGTAAACAAAAAGTTCATACTTTCCATATATGTATTTTTTCTTAAAATGAATAAAAATGACAAGTTTATCGAGAGGCAACTTGATCGTATACATAAATTTACCCATGTAAATACATGTCATTAAGATGATCAAGAGATTCCACATCTTGAAGGGGGAATCCCTATCTTGGATTAATCTTTGAAATCTCCTTTTACAACACCATCTCCCCCTCATGAAGAAGTCCCTACCACTTCACCAAAACAGGAGGTTCAATTGGATGATGTGATTGAGAGGATTGGAAAATTCAATCTTAAAGAGCATGAACCACCACCAACTGAGCAACCTGGACACTCAAAGAAAGTTCCAAAGCAGGTCACAAAGACACTTGAAAGTGTTCATCCTGATGAGGTCAAAAAAACAAGAACTCGAAGTTTGAGAAGACAAGAAGAAGGAGGAGATGCAAATAATTCAAATCCAGGTAATGTAGATGATATGATTGTTTCATATGATTGTGAATTGAATTTGTCTCCTAACCTTGAACAAACTTCTTTTGAAAATGTTGTTTCTCATGATGAGTGGAAAGAAGCCATACACGACGAGTATGATGCTCTCATCAAGAATGGGACATGTAAGTTGATGGACCATCCATTTGGAACCAAATCAATTGGCTAAAATTGGTCTACAAGAACAAGTACAAATTAGATGGCACACTTGACAAGCACAAAGCGAGACTTGTGGCAAAAAGGTTTTGCACAGAAAGAAGGCATTGTCTATAAGGAGACTTTCTTTCCCACGACAAAATGGGCTAACATCCACACTATTGTCTTTCGCCACCAGCTGGCACACTTGACAAGCACAAAGCAAGGCTTGTGGCCAAAGGTTATGCACATAGAGAAGGCATTGACTATAAAGAGACTTTCTCCCCCACAATACAATGGGCTACCATCTACACTCTATTTTCTTTGGTCACACATAATGGGTGGAAAGTTCATCAAATGGATGTGAAGACTGCTTTTTTGAATGGAACTTGAAAGAGAATGTCTTCATGTCTCAGCCAAAAGGCTTTGTTGTGAAGGAACAAGAACAAAAGGTATACAAACTCATCAAGTCATTGTATGGCATGAAACAAGCACCTTGCGCATGGTAAGAAAAGTTAACCAAGCATCTTCTAAAATTAAATTTCAAACACTTTAACCTTGAAGATGAAACATTACTTGTAAAGAAAATTGGAAGATTTGTTGTATATCTTGTGGTGTATGTAGATGATCTTTTGATGACAGGGAACAATGAAAGTAACATTGCATCCATAAAGAAAGAATTTAAGAAGGGCTTTAAAACGACAAATTTGGGTCATCTTCACTACTATTTGAGAATTGAAGTGACTCAAAATCCCAAGTACAACTTCATCTCCTAAAAGAAGTACATTGGAGAGTTATTGAACACATTTGGCAAGACAGGATGCAACCCTCTCTCTACTCCAATGGAACAAACTTTGAAGCTCACATCAAAAGAAGGAAATGAATTTGAGGATGCAACCAAAGACAAAAAACTTGTGGGAACTCTTATCTACCTTACCACCACCAAACCAAACATTTCATTTGTTGTTAGGATCTTTTCCAGGTTTATACAAAAACCTTGTGAAGTACATTGGTTTGCTACTAGAAGATATCTAAAATACTTGAAGGGCACCCAAAATTTTGGCCTCAAATATTCTAAGGTGGATTGACTTCAAACTAATTAGCTATCCTGATTGAGAGTTCGATGGCGACAAAGAAAATGGAGTGTCTACTTCAAGCTACCTCATGAGTCTTGGATCAGTAGTTTTCTTTTGGAGATCACGCAAATAATCTATTCCAGCGGATATTACAATAGAGTCAGAACAAGTGGCTGCAGCAAAAGCAACAAAGGATGAGAGCATGTGGTGAATAAGAGAATATGTGGCGAATGTGCTCACACTTCCAACAAATTGAAATTCTAGTGCTGAGAATAAGAGAAGTATTCAGGGAAATTCAGTGGATTGCTTTTTTTGTTCGGGACAACTAGGTGCTGTCAAAATGTGGAATTAGGATGAGAGCAGGTACTCATGAGATGATAACAAGGGGAAGTATTGGTTTAAGCGAGGTTCCTCCTAAAATAATGGAAGCTTAAAAGCTAGAAGGGTCCACACGCCATACATCAACACTTCTGGCCTCAACAAGTCAAGAGAAATCAAGAGAACCCGTCACACAACTCATTTTTTCAAAGAGAGAATTGCAAAGAACACGAAGAAAGAAAGAAATTAAAGACCTGGAAGCTAAAATTATAATGGAGAAAGAAACTATCCTTGATAATCAAAAGCAAGCAGCTTTCGAGGACTGGATAATAGACCCAAAGAATTCTAGAAGGAGGATGAATTTGTTCAATAAAAATCTGGATCTTTATTTGTCTGTCAAATCTCTCTTGGGGAAATCTTTAGAAGAAAGGGGGGGAATTTCGGAGACGTGCACAATCCTTTGGATGAAATCAACTCTCGCATGAAATTGTTGGTGAAAGTGTCGTTTAATCTTATATTTATTGACACAAAGCAAAATTTACTAGCCAGGGCCATCGATTATAGATTTGAAGTCACCAATGTTACTGAGTAAGACTTGGAACATGCCCAACAACGGACGCAAAACCCAACTCGCAAACCTCAGCAAATCATTATCATAGACGATGACAATGAAGACTTTGCAGCTCCAAACGAAAAAAAATGGACACACCCAAAGGACCTTCAGGTAGCCTCCTTAGTTGCTATTTGTCTATTTTGTTTCAGTTGTCTCAGTCTAGTTCTTTATTCAGCTTCTATTTGAATACTCTTATATTTCAGGTTGTTATACTCAATTTTTGTTCAAGTTCAATTGTATAGCCAGTCTATTTTGATGCATTGCATGTGTAATACCCCAGTTTTGACCCCATGGTATTTAATTGTACATGATGTAAATATTGTATGGAGATCATGGTGAGGAGCTCAAGGCCCTACCATTGATTGATGTTTTGTGGATAGGTGATCAAGGCTGATACCTATGGTTTTGGTGTCGAGTCGAACATTGTATATATTTGATATATCATGTAGATGTACAAATTAATATAATACCACAGCTAGCTATGGGACTGCAAACGTTAAAGAGATGGGGGCATGAGTCCACAAGGGATAGGGAGGGGAGATAGTCAAACCCTTGAACCAATAGGGTGTGACCAGATGTCGATGGGGAAACCCATGAACCCTCAACTACCCTTTTGTCCTTTGTTCTCAATCATCAATTTCTTCCAGAAGTTGGTTGAGGCAGTTAACGCCTTGGGCAGAGCAAGGCATAGTAGTCTGATTGTGTGTCTGAGCAAAACCTGCAAGTCTGCAGTCTGGGAAGCTACATCCTTGCTTCCGCAGCAAGAAAGCATGTGATGCGTGCCAGTCCGTCCTTTCTCCAAAGTGCAAGAAGGTTTTGTGTTTTCGGGAGCGTGGGGATTGTTCATTATTCCCGACCATTCTACCATTCAGTCGTCCCAGACCATTCGATCATTCTGATCAGTTTGTTCAGGCGGGTTGTTGTTGGTTCACTACCCTGAGTAACGGAAAAAGAGTCCCACTGTGTTTTGTTGAGTGATTGGGCAGTGGAGATTTCTCGATTTTATGAGTGTGACCCTCTGTGGGTTCTCGATTGCCCTGGAGACGCGGGGTGTGGTGGTTCGACCATCCTGAGATGCGGACGCGTGGTTCCGTAGTGTTTGTCTGTGTGACATTCTGGTATGAGATCCGATTTTACTGTGTTACAAAGTGGAACCTGTGTGGCTAAGTTTCCTTTGTGAATTGTTGTGTTGTGCATCCCTGTTTTGGTTTGAAGACTAAGGAATGGAAGACTCTAGAATTGGCTAATAAACCTAGTGAAGAGAGAAACCTCATAGATGGATCAAGAGGGGCTAGAAAATCCTTTCTGCACACCTGGAAAAGCACTAGAAGGGAAGGTATGGCCTCAAGGAACTATGTAGCAGTGAAGGGAATACATCATTGTGTTGGGTGGTGCAGGTATTGAGGAGGTCAAGCCAGATCTTGTGTAGGTGTCCGTGGCTCTGTGGTTGAGCTCACTAGCTTAGCAATTCTACCTTTCCCTTGCCTTAGCAGCCTGATAAGCCCAACTTTTAGTTGGTTTGGTTGTGTCTGTCGTGTTTTGGCTTGTTGCCTTGGATAGTATGAGAAACCCAATTGTAGGTTGGTTGACTGTGTTTTGATGTGTGTTGGTTGTGTGTAAGCCTGTTGTTCCCTAGCTCCTTGTGGAAATCATGCCCAGCTTGAAGGTGGCAGTGTGTTGAGAGATTTATGAACACACTGGCCTATGGTTGGGTGGAACGTTGCAGTCACCTAGCTAGTTGCAGGACAACCCATCATCCAAGATAAGGATTCTCTGTTATTCTTGTTTATGCATTGAAGTTGCTTATGAATGAATATGATGAATAGATAAGGAAGAATGCTTGCTATGAATGAAGTAGGATTCATTGTTGCGTTAGTATCTGTGTTGTGTTTGTTTATGCCATGTATTTGTCTATGAATCACTATGTTCATGTTGAATGTTGGATGATGACTAAGTATAGGTTTACTAGTGTATATTTCCTTGAATTTTACTTATGTATTGCCTTGTATGTTACATGCATTTTGCCTAAGTTCTTGGAGGCTAGAAAAGCCTAGTTAAAGAGTCAGTTGCAGCTGATCTAAGTGTTTCCGCACCCCGAGATCCGTAGCAAAAGGCAAAATGCAGGAGGCGGGAGAAGGAAGTTTAATCGGAGCAGAATGTGGGATTTCCAACTTCCAGGATCCGCCTGCGAAGGGCAGAAGGCGAAATGTGGAAATCAAGAGAAAAGATAAGGCGGGAAGTGGGTTTTCTGCACCGCAGAATCCACCTGTGGAAGGTGGAAAGCATGAGGAGGAAAACCGGAAAAAGGTTAAGGTAAAGAGTTATTCTTTCAATTCCGAGCTCCACATTGAGAGGGCGAAAAGGCAGAATGTGGAAGGCGGGAACAAGGATAGAGGTTCCGTCATTTGATAAACTTCCAAATTACGAGCTCCAAAGGCGGAAAGCAGAAAGTTGATAAACAATTACGTCGTTTTCTAATTTTTTCGACTTCCGAGTTCCGAAGGCAGAAGGCGAAAGGGCAAAAGGCTAAAGCAGAAGGCCATAATGATTTCATCGAATGGTTGTGTTTCCAAATTCAAAGTTCCAAAGGTGGGAGGCGGAAGTCCAGAAGGAGGAAGGCAAAAGAGTGGTTAAATGTTTTCCGTCGCACATTATGTTCTAATTCCCGATTTTCGAGGTCGAAAGGGCAGAAGCGGAAGTGCGGAAAGAACGAGTTAAGTGCGGAAGAAGGTTTATGTGCACAAAATGGATCTGTTAAATACGGAGCAATTGTTGCAATAATGTATAGGGGTTCGTAAGCCTAAGAATGTATGATGAAGAGTGTGTTAACATCCATGTCGTGTGTTTGAAAAGAGAATAAGCGCTCTTAAGGAAAAAAATTTAATAATCCGCATTCAGGGTATGGGGACACTACAGCATGCTTAAGCAGACAATTACAAACTTTAAGACATCTTCAGACTTAACATTTAAGCTCTCATGTTGCTCTGTTTTCCCTAGGGAGGGGCACCTAAAAGCCAGTTCTTTTTGTACTCTATGTATCAGTTTGCATTATTAATAGAATAGAAGGTACTATCTTGCTTACAAAAAAAAGTGTCATCTTTAAAAATTGTCATAATTAAAGTCAGGAAGAGATTCTGACGCAATTAAAACATAGCTAACAAAATATCTAAAATAAGTAAAAACGTCAAACTCATTAGGGATACCATATGAACTCTTTATTGTGGATGACCAACAATAGGAAATTAGTGGAATCTAGCAAGGATCTTCAAATAGAGTATCCCCCTATTAATCAAAGATGCATCTCTAATGCAAATAGTAGAAAATTGTTCACAATGGAGCATTGTCATGGATTTTGTGGCCTCTGAAATAGGTTTTAAACAACAAAAGAGGAAAAGGTTTGTTAAAAGCAATTACTAAATGGGCCTTCTTCTCAATAAAAGTTTTTCTTAAGAAGAGGACGACTTTATTCCTTCTTTTGGTCTCCTACTACAGTGAAAAGTACTCGATGAAAGAGTGGTATCAAATTGCAAACCTCTAAAAAATAAGACCTATGACAAAAAACCAAACGTGGAATAAGACTTGGCAAACTATTGTTGACAAAAAACTAGGCTATTGTCCTTGAACAAAATTCTCAACATAGACAATAAAATAAAAAAGAGCTTTCATGTGGCCTAAACCAACATTATTTGCACAAGAAAGAAAATATGAACATCTCATCTTAGAATAAAAGTCAAGCAATATGATTGTGGATTGCACAGTTTTGGTTGAAGAGGTATATATAAAACTAAAAATATTGAGCACGCCAATGGTTTATATCTAAAATGAAAGTCTAAGTATGGGAAAGGTGTGTTGGGAGCATTTCCAAGGTTCTCCCAAGCTTTCTTTCTTGGGGGCATGCCATGTTTCATAATCCAATTATCTTCAGGCAATATTCAAGGGGCCTTCATGAGGTATCAAATATAAAAGGGGAGACTTGGAAGATAAACTCTTTCAACTAAACAAAAAAGTTGTGTTCACTAAAGTCAATATGAGTGTTGTGGATTGCTGGGGATTAGATAAATCTCTTAATGTTATTGTTGAAAGGTAAGCAATCACTAATGTATACCAAAGGTACTCTCTCGACCTAAAGTTCCTATTTAATAGATGAAACTTGATAATACAGCCAAGGTAAATCCCAATGGAGTAGAGGATGGGGGGTCATTCAAAGATTGTTAAGTAATAAAATTATCATGGTATAGAGATAATTATGGGAACAAATGACCCAAGGGTTTAGCTCAATCAATTGTCGACAATGTTGCTAGGCATTTTGTTAGTTATGTGACAACAGATGCCCAATTTTGTATCCCTCTAGGTGAGGCGCACTAGTCTACATTGATAGGTTTACTAGGGATGCCACCCACAAATGTGGAGAAGAGTTCCTTGGGTTTCTCCGCAAGGTTTTCCTTGGAAAAAAAGGAGTGGTCACAAATAACAAAACTAAGACAAAAACCCTACCTCAAGGCATCCATCTTTGGAAAAACATGGAAAGTGGGAAGTATATGGTAATCACAGGGACTACTAAAAATAAAGTTTATGCAAAGCCAAATAAAAAAATTGCAAGATTTGGAGGATAAAAGTTTGTATTCCTCGAGATATTATATTTATTCACATTAGATGAAACTTTGACATGGTAAATAATCAACCCTTGGCCCATGGTCTATTGGGAATGACCCAAGATCAAGTCATCAAACCCCATTGAGCATGCTCCTACATGTTGAGAGGGGCCCATGCTAGTACAGGGCAAACAAACAAGTCAAGGAGAAGCCTAAATGGACTTTAATGACATAAATTTCCCTTGAACACAACTGCATAGGAAAAAGGAAGCTTGACTTTTGACAATGCAATTTTCTCGTGTTAAGGCAGGGAAGTGTTTCCCATGTTCTCCTGCCAAACAAGGAAACACTTTAGTTAATAGTCAATCCAATAACAAAGTGAGATCGAAGCCTAGAAAATAAAATAACACTCCTTATTCAAGTGGCATTTATTGTGGATTCTAAACACTCTTCAAAGATTGATGATAAGCACCGCCTTTAACTACTTATGAGAGTCAATGGGAGTATTCAACTATCAAATATTCACTACAACTTATAGGTTCAAAAGATATTCAAACCATTCTAAAGACATAGTTGCAAAATAACAAAATAAGGTGGTGAGAAAAGGATTCTTTGTCATATCATAGTAAAGATTTGGTATATCTATATAGTCCAAGTTATTCATAGATGATTATAGATCAAAGAATATGACAAAGGAGGGTCAAACTTCTTAATACATTAAAGTTGGATAGTAGCAATAAAGATAAAAAAAATTGGAGTCTCAATAAGGATATTAGTTAAGGAGGACGTTAAAGAGGGAAGATGACCAAGATTGGAGATAGTCCAACAAGATCCACAACAACAACCAACCAACAAATGAGCCTATACCAATGATTAAGATGGACGATCCTAGAGATTGTGTTGAGCAACATTCATTATAGAAAATGAAAAGGAAGGTTCTATTGAACGTATATTAAATGGAATTGCAATTAAATTTCATCACACGTACAACTCATGGGCATACATTCATTGGCAGTCAATTAGAATGAATCACTACAAATCTCTAAGAGCTAGTTCAATTCTAGACAAACAAAAACAAATTTATAGCCAATATGCAAGTCGATTTGGAGATGCAAGACTTATAGCTTGACAAGATGGATGCAAAAATCAATGATGAGCATGTTAAGTTAATTATGTGATATGAAAGCTCAAAACCATAAAGAAAAAGTGAAGGGGATTGAGAGAGGACTTTATGCCTTAAAGTGAAATGAATTCCTAAGCAAGCAAATATCTCCGCTTTCTCCCAATATTTCCAATTTCTCCCGAGTTTTTCGTGTTGTCAATCTGTCCGATATTTTCATAATTCTTCAAGTCTAAGCTTATTCTTGTCGATATTTTCCAATAATTCCTGATTTTTTCCTTGATATCAGTTTCTTTCTAGACCATTGACAATATATTCCCGAAACGATATTTGCAACATTGCGTAGAAGACAATAAGGATGATCAAGGTAACAATAGGAAGTAAATATAGAAGGAGGATTAGTTTACAGACATATCATGTGCATGTCAGTTGTGATTCAATTTTAAGCCGGTCATTTTCTCTAGCTCCCGTGACATCGTAGGTATGAATAATTGTATCTAAATGGGAGTTTGCAGAGGTGGATGGAGAATAGTTTTCAAGACCTTTGAAGGTTTTTTTTCTCTATTTAGCTAGACATTTAGCAACTAGTCTCTAGTCGGCTCCTAAATCTTTAGATATTATTATCTTTATGCTTTTAACATTGTTCTAGGAGATCTTATTATCTTATCTTCATGCAATGTCCCGCCAATCTGGTTGTGGACTGTTTTGGGCTTCAAGCACTCAATGCTTAATAACTTTGTATACTTAATATGGAAATGTTTTTATTGCAAAAAAATGACTTGGAAATATAAAAGAGGAAAAGTTATTGCAATCACCATTCTCAATCAAAGATTTGCTTAGCAAATAAATTTGCAATTGTAGAGCATAACAAGTATCTACATACAGAGAGAACATATGATATAAACTTTTACAATACCACGAACATTGTACTTACGCCATATCTAATACTCGCTCTTTCTCTTGAGGAGCGAGTGCCATCACTGGCAAGAATGAGCTAGCACTTTGCAGCTGTTGACATGAAGCAAACTTATGCATGAGCTCAACCACAATTAATTATCAAAAATTCAATAACAAGAGATAAACTTGTCGCTCTTAAGGAATCATAAAAGCAGTGGAATAGCAACCAAGTTAACATTGTGGTTATGGCTGTAGCATCATTACCATGTAATGGCCAGCCATGTACTCTGGAGTAGCACCTATAGGCACTTGAGAATCATATACGGTCAACCCAACCTGAACCCAAGTAACATCAGCTTACATGGGAAGTAAAACAATCAGTGCAGTCACAAATGAAACCTAATGGTATTTTACCTTGGACCATTTACCCAAAGGATCAAGGTTCACTCCCCGATTGATAAGAACACCAGCAAGATCACGCCTTCTGGTCTGAAGAGATGTTCCACACAGGTTATTCATATGAGATATGCCAGATAAGAGACATCCCTAAACTTAAAACGCTACAACTGTGAAAAGGTTTCATGCCTTATTCAAAACCACGAAAACTAGTCTCTCCAAGCAACAACATTTAGGATACAACCTATAATTGAATCTGCAATCCCTTCAAAAGCTTTTCAGATTTTGCAGATGATGCAGTCCCAAAAGAAACAACTGATGACAGAGCCAACTTTGAACAAATCCAAGCTAGCAAAAACCATTTCATTCAAAAGAATAGGACAACATTTCTCGTTGTTTACCTTTAGAGTGTTTGTACGAAGACAGGTAGGCCGGCTAATTTCGTTTGCTTCAATCAGTTCTACCACCTCAGCAACAGGAAACATCTGAAATTCGGAGGCCACGGTTCACAAAGATTTAATCACGATTTCACCCAATTTAAGCGTTACAGAACTCCATTAGAAGCAAATAAAGAAAATGTTAAGCAAAGGAAATTCTCAGAAACCGCCTCACAACCTCGAGGAAAGTCTGAATTAAATAGTCATTATAGCCATAGTAGAGGGCCAAATCTGCAACAAGCTGGTTAACATAGTCCTTGCGCACAGACCCTCCCTGCCTTAAAGCCTTAAAATTGGATAGAACTCGAACAACTGGCCAAAAAGATAAATTCAGTAGCAGAATCAGCCTCACGAAGAGAACCAAGCCAGGTGAACTAAATGGACACTTGTAAACTCCAGAAAAAATACAATCATACTAATAGTTAAACACAAAGCATTACCCTCTTTTATTCTTCTCTTCAGATTCTGAAGATCGGGGGGCTGCTTTCCTTCATCTTCCAACTCCTGGACATGGTTAAAAGTTAATACAGAAATAAATTTTAAAAGGGAGCTGTTGTAACCCAAATTCTCTGAATAAAAAAACCCTAATTTCAGCTAGGCGGCCAATACTTGAGCCAGAACAGATCATGTTTCAAAGGAGACCTTGGCATAGATGCTACTTACTTGGGCAGTGGGCAATCTAAAATCATCAGGCTCTTCCTGGATATTCAACTGCAATTCGGCGTCTGCATCCTCCTGCTCTCGCTCTTTTTCGGCGTCCAGAATACGAGATTTCTTCTCTATGTCTAGCTCCTCCTCTTCGTCGCTTTCCCCTGTGCATTCAAACAAATCCACAAACATTGAGTTTCTTCAAAGACAAAAACGATGAGCTTCTTCTATCAACAAATACAAGATGAAGCTTCTAATGAACTTGCTTTCTTCTGAATCGCCATCGCTTGGCAAGTCCCCATCGATGAAATCGTCTCTTAGAGGTTCTGCGTCGGAGGAATCATCATCAGAGCCAAAGCCGTGGATTTCCTCTTCGCTCACCGAGGGTGAGTCTTCGTCCTCGTCGTCGAACAGGTCTTTGTTTTTATTGTTCTGAGACGTAACAGAATCAATGTGGGGGTGTTCCGTGCTGTTTTTCTTGGCCTTGGCCTTGGCCTTGGCCTTGGGGTGAGCCTGCAAAGCTCCAGCTTTTCGCTTATTGCGAACTAATCCTGCCATGGCTGATAGGAGGCACCCTTCGCTACAGCGAGATAAAACGAAAGCAAAACCTCAGAAATCGTCTAAAACCCTACACGGTGCTCTTTCCTCCACCCGCTTCACCAGTAAGGGAAGAAAAAATTTACTCGTATCCTTCGATTTTTTTTGTTTTTTAATCAATTCCTATATATTGCATTATTGGATTAACGTGTTTTAATTTTTTTTTAAACGTGTAATTTGCTATTCATTATAGAATTAAAATTACATATAATTCAATTTATAGTTCTAAATACATATTGTTCTTTTACAAATGGATTAAAACATAAAACCTAAATAATTAAAATTACATATAATTGAGTCTATATTTTAAAATATGTATTGTTCTTTTACAAATGGATTAAAACATAAAACCTAAATAATTAAAATTACATCTAATTCAATCTATATTTTAAAATACATATTGTTTTTTCACAAATTGATCATAACATAAAACCTAATTACATATTGTTCCTTTGCAAATTGATCACTTTTTGTTTAAACTTGTAGTGTGGTTTGCTATTCATTATAGAATTAAAACTACCATTTGCACCAAGAGGTGCAAAAAACACCCCCAGAGGGTAAAAATATTATGTCTTTTCGCAAGCCAACCTTTGTGACTTACTTTGGGAGAGTGCATATTAATACTAAGTTTTGAAATTTTAGGTTAAGACATTTATAATTGATGTGTTTTGGGGTTTCAATTTTGGATTATAAAGTGTGCAAGAAATAATAAAAATTAGCTGACAGTGACCTAAAATTAACGTGTACAATGATTATGCCGAAAATTGCGAATAATAATAATAGATTTCAAGTTCCTGCAATCCGCAACCCGAAAATTGTGGGATGCAGGTTTCGGGAAAGTTTAGCATGATGACGATGGACAGTATATATGTTATTTGATTCTTTGATCAAGGGAATATAACTGGAGAAGCAAATGAAATCTATGTGGTTCGAGATCGGCTGATGAACCAAATGCCTTGACCCACCTAGGCAGTAATGCGGGAGAACACCTAAGGTCTTATCCATGGCCAGTATGATAATTGAATATCAGAGGAGATGACTTGACTGGATTTTCCGCAAGGAGTGAAGATCCTCACTCACTTATCACTTGTACTATTGTTATGATTACTAGTTGTCAAGTGTATAGCTATGTTGGTAAGTTATTTTCGGGTCTGTCTGGCTCACCCTATATAGTGCCACCCTCCGGAGATGCTGAAAAATGGGGATGAATGAACACTGAGAGAAAGGCCAAAAGTGCTCAATTATGTGAGGGCTTGAGTTTTCTTTTAGACAGCAATGGTTGTATGGTTCTAGAAGCTCATTTGTCAAGGGGTACTGATGATTGGTGAATATGAAATTATGTTCCTTTATCATCCTGGTTGTCTACACTAGAAAATTGCCAACCATCAGGGCCTGGATGCGATGCACTTTGAATATTTCCAAATAGTCATACTTCCGGTTGCACAATACGATGGTTTTCTTGTCTCTAGAGTGTGTCCCCATAAATCCTCGAAGAGGTCACAGCTTCCAAAGTCCCACTGCATGGGGGTCATGTTCAGTAACAAGTAGTCAGAGTGAATGCTCGTATCGGGGTGACGGGTGTCCGAAGTCTTCATCACCTCATTTGTAATTCCCACTTGCTAATTTTCTCTAAGGTGGTGACGAGGTTGAGGACACACTCCACTGCATTTCCTATTGGAGAGCCTACTTCATGGGAGGTGAGGAGAACAAGAATGACTGTCTCCAAGTCCCCTCATACAACAATGTTACTAGCACATAGGGGAATTGTGGACAAGGGTGAGCACAAAAAGCACATAAAGTCGTTTGGCAGTAGGAAACCATGCAGAAAGGCACCCTTTAGCACGAAACACACAGGCAGGGAAGGACACGTGGTTGAATAAATAGATAGATGAGTGGTTGAGCCCAGTGTGCTTAATGCATCTAACGTTATACCTTTATGTAATTTTATACTAATAGAGATGCAAATTCATTATAATTAATACATTTCACAAGAGTTTGAGCGTTCTGGGGTTTCAAACCATAGTCATATCATAATATTAGTTGGTTAAGGTTTGTTTATGGTTAATCTATTCCAAAACAGTGCTTGCTTATAACAACAATCTTAATAGTTTATGGTTAAACTTGGGGCCATCTTACATTGTTAATAATTCAGCTACATTTCAGGATCATTTGGACTCTGAACAAGAGACTGAGACTAATATTGTGTAGTCAGTAATGGGCAATGGTAAAGAAAATCATAATTTATTTTGTGTAGCCGATTTAACTAACAACCTAAGCTATGAAAGCATTTTTTAAAGCAATTCTCTGATCCAAACCTTAGTGACTCTCAATTAATTCATTTAAGAAATTATTTCAAGGTCTCTTTGTTTAATTAGCATGTTTTTTTAGTACTTAAGAGAATAATGGTAATTATTTCAAGTTTTATTTATTTCAGTAATGGCTCTTCCACTTTCATTTGCACATAATCAGGGGAGCAGATGAGCTAATTTAATAGACAGACAAGTGGTCAACGCTATAACTTTCTGTAATTTCATGCTAGCAGAGATACAAAATCATTATAATTATTACATTTCAGAAGATTTTGAGCGCTTAATATTAATAATCTTATTAACAATGTTAGTTGGTTAAGCTTTGTTTATTTCAATAGTTGTGCTTAATTTATGGTCAATCTATTTGAAAACAGTGCTTGCTTATAAGAGCAATCTTAATAGTCTATGGTTAAACTACGGGTCCTTTTACATTGTTAATAATTCAATTACATTTCAGGATCATTTGGACTCTCGATCCAAATCTATGAAAGCAAATTTTAAAGCAATTCTCTGAACCAAACCTTAGTGACTCTCAATGAATTCGTTTAAGAAATTATTTCAAGCTCTGTTTGTTTAATTAGCATGTTTTTTTAGTACTTAAGAGAAGAATGGTAATTATTTCAAGTTTTATTTGTTTCATTTAATCCATTATTTCAAGTTTTATCAGTGGCAGGTTTAACCCTCTTTTCATTTAATTATATGGACCCGGAGTCACACGTGGGTTTTGTAAGTTTCATGTTATGGATCCTTTTCATTTAATCCATTATTTGTTTCATTTAATTCATTTAATGGTCTCGGTTCAGCAGTGGCAGGTTTAACCCCCTCTTCAAAGCAGGTCTGAGAAAGGCACCGCCTAGTACCGAGTCGATCCCGGCCTCCACTTTACCGTCCAACTCGATCCTTTTCACTGCCAGCAACCCAGGGTCCGTTGCGAACTTTGATTTAGGATTTTTATTTTGTGTTTTCCTATAATTATGAAAGTTTTATTTGTTTCATGTAATCCATTATTTCAAGTTTTATTTGTCCATTCAGCTTTTAATGTTGTATGAAACATTTAAAAATGATTACAACTCTTGGCATTTTTTTTTTTTTAAGACTATCATTAAGTGGGTAGTTATTAGGGAGGTGTTTGTTCATGAAATATGTTACAAGCAGGGGTTATAAAACTTTAAAACTTACCAATGTGTAAGAGTTCTAGAACTACCCTAATGACAACAGTTGCTAAAGTGATAGAAAATCATTTCCTTATGTAGTGATACTAATAGTTAATCATTTGCTTCCATAAGGACTTAAAAAATAGTCATGCAACCCACAGTAAATACCACGAAGGGCTTTAAATTTTATTTCTATTTTTTGTTATAGTTATAATTAGGTATTTAAATTATTTTTTTACCTCAAAAAATTTTAAATTACTTTATTTTAAATTATCAACCTTTACTACAAAGCGTGACCCTAAGGGATTAATATAATTCAACTATGACCTCCCTAAATTTGGAGAAATCTTCACATCTAAGCCACTACCACTTGCACTAACTTAAGTTACCATCTTCTTTGAATTCAACTACCCATAAATTTTTGTACATCAGAATTTGGGGTAGCAACACTATTCATATGCTACCCAGAATTGTCCCTAACAGGTTGGTTCTAGAAGAAGTGGCTTTCCAAACTGTCAATGATGGGGTTTATAGGAGCTGATTTCTCCTGTAAACCCCATCATTTGGAGAAAAAAGCTTGGCCCAAATTCCCTTTGCACCTTGGATCGTTGGTTATTCCAACTTCAACCTGGGCTACAGTATTATGTGAACAAATATAGTCTTTGAAGCTTGGTTTTGCAAGCAAGAGAAAACATGATCCCAAGGGATGCCTTGATGCCCACTTTAAGCAGTACCATATCAAAATTAATTATGTGCATGAGGAAATTCCCGACGATTCTATTTATTAGGGTGTTAGTACATTTTATGAAGTGTTGGTGAGAGCCAAAAGCAAGGATGAGGAAGCCCACATCTTGTAGCATCAAAAGGAACTGAAAGAGAGGATTCAGTGTTACAGGGCGCTGCAGATTGGCGTCTTAGAGAAAGTAAGAAAGGACAGAGAAGAAAAGGAAGCTGAAGCAATGAAGAATTCATCAGTGGCAATTTTTTCGGACTGAGACAAGCGAAAAGGTCTAATGGAAGACCTTCCAGAGGTACCAGAGGGAGCAGGTCAAAGCCTTAATACTTATGTCAACACAGTCAAAACAGAAGCTGGCAATGGTGACCTCTGTGCTGAATACTCAGGTAGTTTCAGCTGCTATGACTATTACTAATATCCCGGTGATTGCTACAGTCAGCCAGCCAAGTGATAATGAAGAAATAGTTGAACAAAAACCATTCAAAAGATTGAAGGTGAAAGCTTCTTCCTCCACAGGTCCTATTATCGAGTTAGTTGATTCATACTTAGAAGAAGAGGTGATAGCCTCTACACCTATCACTGAAGAGGTGGATCAATATTTGCAGTCATTCACAAATTTGTTGGATGGTGATGGTAAGAAAGATTTTATCCCTATTTCTACAGTTTCACAATCTTCATCTGTTTCTATGTGTTCGTATTCAGCATTACTCCTTTCATCCATCCATACTTTCTCTACCTTGCCTGCAAGAGGACGCATATCACTTGCACTATCTCAATTGTATTAGGATTTGATATCTACACCTGAATATGTCACGTCTGATACTGTGCAAACCTCCATCTCACTACCTGTTATTTCAGAAGCACCAATTTGCAAGATTCCCTTACACCTACCGTCAGTTACTCTGTCAATATTGTCTCGTAGTGAAAATCTTTTGGTGTATTTTTCACCACTTTCAGCTATCAATCTCCAATTTCCATCTTCTGAATCTTCAACCCAACTCTCATCTTCAATCATTCAAATAGATTATGTTCAAAACATTTCAGAAGCACCAATCTTAAAGATTCCCCTAGAGCTATCATCAGTTACTCCATCAACATCATCTGGTACTGAAAAGGTTTTGGTGTCTTCCTCACGACTTTCAGCTCTCAATCTCCACTTCTCATCTTCGGAATCTTCAACCGCACTGCTCTCTTCTATCCCTGAAATAGCCCCTATTCAAAGCAATTTTCAAGCACCAATTTTCAAGATTCCCATACATGTACTCTTAGTTACTTTGTCAACATAATCTAGTACTGAAAAGGATTTATTGTCTTCGTCACCACTTGCAGCTGTCAATCTACACTTGCCATTTTTCAAATCTTCAACGCTACTCTTGTCTTCAATCTCTAAAATAACCCATGTTCAAAACATTTCTCCTTTGAGTACTCACATTACCATGACCATGCCCTCTCCTATCATTACCCAAACATCCTCTTTGGTGTCTACAGTGATTGGCACATCTGGATCCATTGATCCAAGAGATGAATTTGATGAAGACATTGTTGTCTCTCTTGGAGAATATTATTATAGCAAACCTAATAAATCAGTGATCAGAAAGGGAAAAAAGAGGGGTAGGGATCAAAGTGGGATGGAAGTATCTGTTTCTGAGTAAATACTTTGGACTCAGTAGTCCGGTGACCCATAGGTAGATGCAGCAGATACAGCTGCTACTTTGGGTGCATTCACAGGTGCCAATATCCATGCTGTTAGCAATTTAAATAGGGAGTTTGACAGGAGGAAAGAAGAGATAACCCAGTTGAAGGAAGAACTTCAGAAGAGTAAAAGGGAACATGAGGCTCATGTTGTTGATCTTATGAAGACATCTGAGGATAAGTACAATGAACTACAAGTCAAAAGTGCCTTTCTTCAAGTTGAGCTGCAAAATGAGAAGACTTCAAATGTTTCTTTTACACAGAGGATAGCTTCACTTGAAAAGCAATGTGAAGATGCAATTGCAAGTGCATCTTCCTCTTCGTTCTCCAGGTTTTCACAAGAAGAATTTAAGGAGTTGGCTATCAAGATAAATGAGGACCATTATGAGTTAATAATTGAGTTGTTTCATAGTTTAAATGATATTTATGAAATGTATATTGCTTTTGGTCAGATGGTCGTTGTACTTGAAGATCACATGGAAAAGAGGGAGAAAGATTCAAAGGCTTTAGATGATATTATGGACTAGCAAAGGTACATGAAGGATAAACCAAAAAACATTATCATGCTCAGCAACTTTCAGCTAAAGAAAGTCAAAACAGTACTCCGTGCTTGGCTTGATCTTAATGAGATGGTCGAAGAGACTATTAAAAAGTCACAAGCTGTGTGTGCAAGAAGATGGTATGCCGTTGACAGTATCATGGAGGCTTTGCTTTTTCCCACAGTAAATCTTATTGAAAATGCATGCCCTCCAAAATTTATGATCAAGCAAGATGAACGCTGGAGAGATGAAGCAAGGGAGAAAATCCAAGGGATCAATCATATAACGATTGAGGTTGTGGATCGCTTAATCAGACAACCGTTGGCTATTGAGGGAAAGGTCCACATTTACATCCGCATCTGGCATAAGTTAGCTAAAAGCGAAATGGAGAATTATAAATGTGATGTTAAACTTGGTTTTGAATCAGCTAACTATCCCAACATTGAGGAATTGCTAGGGATCTGGAACAAATGGCAGGATTACTTTCTGGGCAGAAGCAATTCCCACAAGAAGAGAAACAGACAAAGTCATCATCAAGTTTTTACAAGAAAATATCTTGAGTAGATTTGGATTCCCTAGGGAATTGGTGACTGATAATGCTCTAGAATTTAATTCTAAAACCATGGTCAGTTTTTGTTAAAGGATTGATATTATATTAAAAAATCTACACCATACTATCCTCAGTGAAATGGTTTAGAAGAGTCTTCAAATAAAATTATTATCAACAGAATTAAAAAGATGCTTTCTCAAAAAAAAAGAGCTTAGGATACTATGTTGAAGTCTGCTCTTTGGGAAGATCAAGTGACTACAAAAAAATCCATTGGAACTTCCCCTTTCCAACTTGTTTCTGGTACTGATGTAGTGTTTCCTATCCAAGTAAGATTTCCAGTAATAAAATTGTTTTGGGACATAAAGCAAGCACCAAATGAGGTAAATAGAATGATGTTTCATATATAAGTTCAATTGCAACAAGAAAGAGAAGCACTGATAGAAATGGATGATATTCATAAAAGAAAAGAAAAATAAATATTTGATAAAAGAACCAAAGAAGACACTTTCCTGGTGAATAATATGGTACTCATATGGGATGCACACAGAGATGAAAATGTCAAACATGGAAAGTTCAATATATTTTGGTTTGGACCTTTTAAAATTTCTAAAGTTTTGGGAAACAATACCTATGTTCTCCAAAACTTAGAAGGTGGGGAAATTCGAGGCCCAATTAATGGGTGTTTTCTCAAATAATTTTACACATATTAAGATTAGAGAAAAAAACACTTCATTGTATATGCTAGTGCAATTTTCAAAATTTGAATAACAACTCCATCCCAATGGTTGTACAAAAAATATATAGTTTGATTAGTTTTCAATAATGTTCAGTTTCAGTCAAATGCATCTGGTCTACACCTTCTTGAATTCTCATAGGGAGAACTTCATCGCCAATCAGATCCATATAATAGTACTGGAGTTGTATCCCTAGTTTTATTGTATAGTCCTAGGAAAATTTTATGTTTTCTTTTGTAACCCTAATGTCTTATGGCATTTTATGTATTTTGTTAAATTATAATTTAAATTGTTGGTTCATGATTTTATGAAAATCCATACAATATATTCTTTCATTATATATTACATGGTTTTAAATTATTTTGGTAGATTAATTATGTAAAGTACACGCTAGTCATAAGTACTAACATTATAGAAACAAAAATTAAGATTTGAACAATTTAAACAATGTCAGAATGTCGAAGGGGTTTTCACGATTTTCAATGATTATAATTAACCTTGTAAAACGTGGAGTGAAGGAGAGATGTTGCTCAGTCTCGAATCAATGCACCTGCTTGTATCATCATGTGATTTGACGGACCAGGTGAGATCATTAACTGAAGATCGATTCCGTGGCAGTATCAAATGCTTTCACATGAACTATTTTGTAACACTTGGTATTCACAAATGGGCATTCTTTTGAAGGTCTAAAATTTATAGTTCCAGCTTACAGTCGTTGCGATGAAGAAAATGAGCGGTAAACTGCATAGGTTTGATCTAGTTGACATGGAATGGGGTAAAGAATATCCACAATCTGCACAATTTTTGAAAGATGTAGGTTGTTTTACCTTCTTTAAAAAAATTACAAGGTATAATGTCAAGGTTTTTAGGTAATTTTCCAAGAGGTTCACTAGTACAGGGGTTGATTTCACTAGTATCAGCTTTGAGGCTTCTGAAACCTCAATCGCATGATCTACTGGATTATCTGTAGAAAGAGATAAGTGGTTTAAGATTTTTCCTTTTGAGTTTGATATGGGTTTGTCCCCGCTGTTGGTCCATGAAACACTATATTGGAATAAGGGATTTCACATAGACGCTCCAAAAGAGGAATGACGACAACTATTGAGTATTATTCGGCAATATATCACTTGTGACGGTCGTTTTACAATGATTTTTCGATATCATTTGCATTTTATCCTTCATGTGGTAGGGGTATCAAGATTGAACCTACACTTCTACCTTCTTAAAAACTTATAAAAAATGGAAGTTCAGGTAAAAAATCATCCATACCATACTCCTCACAGTGTTTTTCATTATGGTTAAATAAAATTATTAATTGTTAAGGAATTGGAAAAGAAAGAGTGGACTTGGACGCATTTTCTATTCTGGTCCTATTTTAAAGTTGAAAGGTCGATTGATGTAGAGGTACAAGAAAGAAAAGAAACCCCAATGAAATTAAGAAGTTACACCAAGAGTAAAAATATAGCCAAAATATAGCAAGGTTTTGAAGATGTGAAGGTTGTTTCAAATGTGGATGCAAAATCTAACTCGGACACAGAGAAAATGGTAACGACTCCTAG
Organism: Pseudotsuga menziesii; assembly: GCA_001517045.1. Taxonomy (NCBI): domain Eukaryota; kingdom Viridiplantae; phylum Streptophyta; class Pinopsida; order Pinales; family Pinaceae; genus Pseudotsuga; species Pseudotsuga menziesii. The sequence continues at coordinate 205,678 of LPNX010947787.1, forward strand.
CACCCCAGTTTTTGTAGAGGAAATTTCATTTGTGAAGAGTATGGGAACAATGAGCATGTTGGAGCCTGAATTTCCAGTTAGTAAGAAACTTTATGCTCATATTAGGAATGATGAAATAGTTAAATGGTGACCAAAGGCCAAGAATACAAATAAATTTCATTTGAATATGAAAAGACTTATTAACCCTAGGTTTCGAGAAGAAAATATGATTGGCATTGAAGAATCCTCCAACGAAGAAGGCACTCACTATAAAAGGATTGAAGGTATGATATCTCAAGATATTAAGAGTATTAAGGAAAATATTAGATCAATCCTTGATGTACCTGTGAAGAAATTCGTGGACAAAAGTAAAGAGCTTGTTTCTGAATCGAGTGAAGGAAGAAGAAGGAAGTACTCATGCAACGAAGTAGAGATGGAATGCATGCAGGTTCTAAATCCTAAAGGTTTAGTTGAAGAGCCAATGATTTCATTTCCTGAATTTTCAGTTAAAGAACACATAAATAAAGAGATGGATTATATGGAAGAGAGAATGCAGACTAGTGAACAAACAAAGATTACAAGCCTTAGGAAATCTCTACATCAGGGTGAAAATGCGAAGTTTCTATACAACTTTTTGAGAATCAATCACACAAAAAATTCAAGATCATCACAATGCCAACAACAACAAAAAATGTAAAAAATCACAGGAAGTTTCTTTGCAATGTCCTCTTCAAAAGGATAGTTTTAGTTTTATGATAAGAGTCACATTTGAAAGAAAATTGGAGGACACAAACATGTGTCAATAAGGCACCATTTTTTTAACATATCTTATTTCAAAAAATAATAAAAAATAGTATTTAGGTCTGAAAACCCTCAACATATAGTCCATTACAAAATACAATCTATGTAGATTATGAACGTACATTTGGTTTCGGTAAAATAAATAATCATGTCCTAAAAAAAATGAAGGGAACACATGTCACTCATTATCCAAACCTAAAAATTTAAAGTATATGTCATTGGTTCCTGTCAAATTTTTCCTACTATATGTCCATAAAAAAATTTCAAAAAAATATGAGTACGAAGCTAATAGAATTATATAAACCTATTATGTTTATGTCAAGGTGAAATTTCGTAAGGGGGATATGGGTTTGAAAGGGTTTGAGTTGAAAAACATAAAATTTGCAATTTTTTGACAAAAAGAAGGCAAAAAGTGTATACCAACTTCATGTTTTCACCCATCACTATAAGGCTCAAAACCACCCACATATAAATCAACTTAATGATCAGCTCCTGAGTGCCAATTATATGATCAGGAAAGATATTGAGTAAATAAATGCAAACTATAGAGAGTTGGTTCAGGTTACTAAGGAAGCAGTTAAGTGGAGAAAGATGACCCACGAAGCAAATGCTAAATTACTCAAGCAAAACCATGAATTACAAGAAAATGTGTCATCTATAGAGGGGGAACTCAGTTGGCTTCAGAGGATGTCCCAGGCATTAGACGGTATGAGTATACTCGTTGAGGCTGCTCGCAAGGTATGACAGGATAGAAATATAAGTCTTGATGATTTTGTGGAAGCAAAATTGAATTCAATCTGTTCTACGTTTATTGTTTAGCTAGAAACATATAATTTGTGTTTAAAACTCTTTTTACTGATGTAATTAACAATATCTATTTTTAGACTCTTTCTATCCTATAATTTTGGATCTACAAAGAGTTTTTAAAAAGTTCATTTTGTATAAATATAGAAATATCAAATAGAGGAAGGGGTTGTTAATAACAGAGAATCGTGAAAGGGGATTTTCTATGTACCAAGTGTGAAGACTTATTTAAACTATGTAGGTGTAATTTGAAGTTTATATTGAGGATGCAATATATATTATTGGCCACTTTGACTTATGATTAAATACAGATACAAATCAATGTTTTTTATACAATTCTTTTGTAACATTGCAAATGATAGTGTTTCTATCATTTGTTTCTCATTAGAAGCCTTGTGTATTTGTGTACATTTTATCCAAAATGTTTTTCTTCCTAAGAGTATTTTCATTTTATATATGTATCAATTGTTTGTTGTCATATGTATACTTTTGAAGTTTGTCCTATGTATATCTATTGTTTTTAGTTTATATACCTTTATGTAATCCTTTTTATTATCTCTTTCATTTACTTATCTATTTTATTCCTGACTACTGGTCATTTATCCACCCTCTGATTTCCTTTTTTGTTATTACACACCCAAAAAAAAAGATTTAAAACTTAGAACTTTAGTTTAAATCCTATGAGATTCCTGGTCTTTGCACCATTGTAGTCTACTACAAACTCCAGTGCTAACATCTTCTGCCGTCGTTACCGGGGACATAGAAACGGAAGTAGATCTTCCCTGGGTGTTTTTAAGTCTAATTTTGGAAGGTGAACAAAATTATAAATATTGTAGACTACATTTTCACCAACAGTAAACAATTATCACATGCATTGTATCTCAAAAGGAACTTGACTCAGTCGAGCGATAGGTAGGACTTTCAACCGATTTTCTAATCTAATTTGAATAGGAGACCACTCCAGTTGCGGTTTCCCCATGTTTTCCTTGTCAAAATGTTGACATCATATCCCAAGTTTAGGATAATTAATCCCATATCATAATCTCTTATATGGAAAGTAATACTTAACTTGTGAATGATCTTCAATATTTTCCCCACATGGTTAACTCTTCTATCTGGTCATATCTATTCTTGAGGTTCTTCTATTAGAGTTGTCAATTGTATGACATCATCTTTATCTTGTATTAGTGATAAGAAAATTTTAAAAATCTATTTAATCTTACTAACCTTTCTCGTCGCTTTCTTTCGAAAAAGTTGGTCAAACCTTTCAGGCATCTCCATTGTTGTTCTTCTTAGTAATGTAGTAGCAGACATCGATGCTTTATTCTTGTCTAAGAATTCTGGTCGCACGTCCAATAATACTTCCTTTATTTTTGGACGTCAAATAACACTTTATTTTGTGCTACTGGTAGCACATGCGGTTGCTTATTATGTGTTTCTTAGTATGCTATGGTCGCAACACCTCCCCTTGTTATGAAAACAATATTTGGTTCCCTTGACTCAACAGAGACCTTTTGAATATTATGGGTTGGGTTCATATGTGGATTTTGCAGAGGGTTTGGATTTCCCATATTTATAGCCTATCACTTTGCAATGAACTACATACACTGTTCGACGATATTATCAAATCTTTTACAATACAAAAAATGGCATTCTAGGGAGCGCACTATACCTGGAAATTTTTTCCTGTTGCACAAAATTATAACATGTTATTTATCCTCTTCCATGACCAAATCCTCCGCCTTTTCCTTGATCTCTAAAATTTCTACACCCCTTGGTTGAGGGTATTATTGTTATGGGTAGTGATTATGTTGATACTGGAACTGAAGATACTAAGATTGTGGATATTGATCTTGAGTCTACTTAGTTACATATTCTCTTCATTCTTCATTAAATAGATGTCAACCATTTTCTCCTACAGCAGCTGGAATGCTATGCATTCCTTCTCATCATGGCCTAATGATTTACAAAATTTACGATATAAACTATTTGGTGCACTTACAATCTTCTGTAAGTACAAACAATCTTCCACTTGATGGCCTCTAGTATGGAATATTCTACACTAAGGAATCCCTTGTGTATTTATTGTATTTAACACTCTCAATGTGACATAGTTCATGAACGCTAGCTAATTGTCCTTGCTGTGTCCTTCAATTCTACATCCGGTACACCAGACTTCTGTAATATCCCGAAATTTTGACCTGAAACTTATGGGCATAAGTCCTATTGCATGTGATGTTGCTTTGATATTTTATTTTTTATATTTGGCATAAGATGCCACTACACATGAGAATGATGATTTGTTTGATATATTGGACGTAATCCAAATGCATATGTTTTATGTATATGATTTCATGTGTTGGGTGTGGACCCTGAAGCACATAATTGATGAGATGTTTGTGTTGAGCACAATCTTTGAGGCACATCAGTATTTGATGTTTGTGTTGAGCAAGAAGCTTTGGAGCACATGAGAATTTCATGTTTGTGTTGAGCAAGAATCTCTGGAGCACATGAGTATTTGATGTTTGTGTTGACAAGAATCTCTGGAGCACATGAGTTATGAAACATTTGTGTTGAGCATGAATCTCTAAAGTACATGAATGTATAAGAATTGGAAGTGTTGGGAATAATCCATGGAGCGTTACAAGTTGATGTTGACCATAAGCTCTGGAACATCGGATCCTAGGCCATTGTATCCCTAGGTGTATCCTACAAATACATACAAGAATTAGTGTTGAGCGAGGAGCTCTAGAATTGCACTAAGTTGTAACTCCCCGTTTCTTAGCGTTGAGTATGGGCTTTGAATAAACACTAGGAGTTACTACAAAATTAATATGTTTAGTGAAAACCAATCTGATAAAACATCCACCTCATCTTACATATTTTTAAGCGATTAAATGAAAATTTCAATTTATGTGTCTCGTGAAGTACTGAAGAACTACCACGTTATACGAGGTAATCCAACATGCAAGGAGGTTTCGAGATTCCTAACCTATTTGACCTAACCTCTAATAATAATGGGAAGATCTATGTATTATTATTTATTACAATAATTAAATTAAATATTTAAATACCTAAAAGAGTCAAATAGGAACTAGTCAAAGAGTTCCTAAATTAAAATAAATAGAGATTAATTTCACATAAATTAAATAAAAGATTATTTCAAGAAAACAAATGATTCTTGATTTAACTATCCATTTTCCTAAAGATTGTCTATAAAGACCATGCCAAAGAGAGGCTTGGGGATAAAGGGATTTTTCCATCTATTCTACGTGATTATTATTCCCAAGAGAGTTATTGGAGAGCATTTTTCCCAAAGAGAAAAAGCAAACTCGTACAGAACCTGTTATCCCAGATAGGGAAGCCTTACCTTTAGGAGCTCTAAGCCACTTGCATGTTGGAACCATCTCGGGGGGATCCGGATTGAAACTAGGAATGATTCCCGGTCATGGTTGGGTGGAACATTGTAGTTCCCAAATTATTCGGTTAATAGAACTGAGGCCATAATTGTCTATTCTCTTGTTAATATTGTGTGCTTGAGTGTGCAGGGTTTCCAGCCACTAAATAGCTTCAAATTGTAGGTATTAGGTTTCTTTATCTTCCTTACCATTCATATAGTTTTCTCATTAAAATGAAGGCTTTATAATTTAGAATAAAATTCGGTATATTATATGCTTGTTGTAGCTAGGTTTATTTTGTTTACAGAACTTAAACCATGATTTATGAAGTAGAGATTATGCTACAGGAGTGTCTGTTTTACTTAACCATGACTACCTAGTTAGAAAAATATAGGTTATATTTCCTAGTATTGCTTTTCTACTGTCACCTAGGTTTTTCTTAGCTTTCAAAACCCTAGGAAAAATATGGTATTTATTCTCTTCAGTATTATTCTTTCTATCATTCATATCTTAAATTTATTCTTCTTTGTAGCTGTATAATTTTTTAAACAAAGTTTGTCCTAGGTTTAAAACTATAGAATATTTAAGATAGCTAGTTTTCTGTTTATTGTTCAAACTTAGATACAAAAATAAAACAGAGTCTTCTTAAAGATAAACAAAATAACCCTTATTAGCAGTTAAAACAGAAATAGTATTTTAAACTTTGCATCCCAAAACATTCATATAAACTATGTATGAACAAAATCATAAACCGAGAGACCAGAGGTCAAATCTATGAGTTGTAGAGTTTCAAGCTAAGTTCAATTCATTTTTAAATAAATTACTAAACTACAACCAAAAGAAAATAATTAAAATAAATAACGAAACTATATCCATTAAAATCCAACTCTAACGTTACGTTTCCACTGCTGGAAGATTTCATATTTCCAAGCACGCTTAATGTGTTTTCACATATCAAATCCAATATAAACAACTATATCATAAATGATGTTCACAGACCTAAACAAAATTTAAATACTAATTCTATGATAAAACATAACGATTATAGGTCTGAATAAACCCTATACAAAGTTCATTACAAGACCCTTTACATAACAAACCGGCATCGAAACCTGTTAAGGTTTGGCTGTGGGAGAAATTTGTGTTGAAAAAATACCAAGCTCACTATCTATATAAATTGATGCATTTTTAAACAGAGTTGCACCTAGGATCGAATCCTATGGAATTCTAACCAAAAACTATCAAACTAATTCATTTAAAATGCCAAGATCGAATCATCTAGGCACCGTTTCCAAAGAAAAAACATAAACGCCAAGTTAAAAACCAATCCAAGCATTAAGGCATCCCAATATTGAATCGTATAGGCTTACACCATTAAAAACAAATCTAAATTGATTACATGCCCAGGATTGAATCCTGTAGGTATCAATAATAAACACCAAATTATAAACTCTATGACATACACAGTGAAGGGTTTCACCTTTCAGGTTGCCCACTAAAGTGTCAATTTAAACCATCAAAATTCACAAAAAAGGGACATGCTCTACCCATTCATTATAACCTCATGGGTGAAAACAGGAAGTTGGGTAACAGTTCCATGAGAATCGGGTGCCCAAGCAACATAGCGGAAGTTATTCGGCCGAATAACGTTTTTATTTGGCCGAATAATCGATCGTTTATTCGGTCGAATAATGTTTAACGGTGAACCGTTTAAATTGAAGGAGACATTGAAATTTTCTTTGTGTTTGGTTTTTCGGCTGAAGAACCTTTGTTATAAATAACGGTTTCGTAACGGAAAAGTATTATTCGGCCGAATAACCTCTGAGACCTGAAACCTGCACAGTTTTCAGGTTTCTCCATTTTCGGAAGGTAAAATGGATGTATTACACTACAAATTGACTGTCGGACTTGATACCATTAAGTTCGTCATTGAATCTACTTTTTGTAGGTATAGGTTTTGTCGTGCATAGGTGAGATCCGATAATTTTAATTTTTTTGTTTCTTAACATGTGTCGAGTTTCATTTCATTTGTTTCAAAATGCGGTGAAATGAGATATATATAACTTTAAAAATACACCACCAAAAAAATTTAAAAAATATGGTGTCGTTAATTGGAGTGTCTACTTCAAAAGGGTATTCGTAGATTTTTAAGTTTTATAGTCAATTGAGAGAAAAGTGTCGTAACCAAAAACATGTTGAAAATCGACAAGGTTTCCCCATTGATTGAATTCAAAAACATATTATAATTAGTATATAGATCTGTTGGTTACAAACTTATAGTCATCATCTAGTATATTGTGTGTAGATTGTTGTAGCATATTTTGTTTTTGCAAAACACAAATTTAACAATGATTTTAGGGGCGCAACCAAACATGACTATTTTTTAGTCCTTTCATTTTATAAGGACACACTGTCAAGCATTTGCCAAAACGACATATCAAATCTCAATAAAAAAAGTAGAAAAAATTATGAATAGAAAGCTAACATAATTCCCTAAAAGTTTTGTTTTTACATAAAAGTGAAATTCTAAACAAAAATATCACTTTTGTTCACCCAAAGTTGAAAAACATGAAAAATCAGATTTATTTTCTCATAAGACCCCCCAAAATAGATACCCATCTTCATGGATTCACCCTCATATAAATTAATCTATCATAATCAAAGGATGCGTATCCATCTAAAGTCCCACCCTCAGCCAATATTTAACCCTCTACTAACAACAAATACATAGTCACAACCTATAATAAACATAGAAACCATATGTGCAATCAGCATGTTCACATAAGGGCCGAGCCGAGCCAAGCTCATGATTGTAATAAGAAACCCCAACCCTGATAATAGCCCATACATTCAACAAATATAATGCATAAAAGGTCAAATAACATAGTCACAATTTACATAATGTCATTGCAAGCAATGGCACTGAAATGCCAAAGAATTTCACATCAATTAAATCCAAACAGAGAGCTCTTCCATTAGAACGTTAAACCCATATGTTGAAGCACAAACCAAATTTTATACATAGAGTCAAGTCTTCTTCTAGACATACATGACTTACCCCAAAGTATTTACACTGGAAACTCCACAAGAAGAGTTAAATACAGTCGCATCCCTTGGATTCTCAAACCATCAAAAGGACCCAAAACAATTATCAATTCACTAATCAAATTTATACAGCAATAAACCCTCCCAGACCAAAGTTCAATACTCTGTCAAACAAACATGCAGAGGTAAGGGCCTTTTCATTTCGTAGGGCTTACCCGCTTAAAAGGTTGCACAGACCTTCCAAAGAGACATCGTCAAGCCACGATTTGAACCAGCCTTGTCACCTGCAAAACATCAACCACAAACAATGAGAAGTATACCAAACCTCAATGAAAGCAACAAAGATTACAGTCTTGCAAAACCACGTTAATGGAATACCTGTCAGGAGAAAGGGAAGACTGTTGCACCACGTAGTATAGCTCTCGAGAGCTCAAAACGACACAAACAACCAAAGGGGAAACCAAATTAATTGCACAATGACCATAACCAGCATATGAGGCCCTCTTCCTACTTTTTCCTGGGAGAAATAAAAGCACCTCCCTGTCCTCCATTACCCATGAAATCCAAACCCACATTTCCATAGTCAAGTTCACTATGAATTCACATAGTCCACTGTCACATACCCCAATTTTGTAGAATAATGTTAATTGTTTTAATTATATTCCTAAGACATTATGTTAAGTTTAATGCTAAGTAGGAACTGGTGACTCAACAGAGTCAACAAAAATGGAATGTAATTCAGAATATTTTATTATTAATAAATAAATTGTGGAGACAACAGCATGGGAGAGCTGTTAAAAAGAGGTTACTGGTCAAACTGGTGGATGGAACTAGGTGGAGGGCAAAAGACAAGTGGCAGCATCCTCAAACACTTCCTAAGTTGCAGGTGGCAACTTCCCTATATTTGGGGTCATGATCCCCCAAGAAAGTGGGATCAAAGTAGGTGGCTCATTAAATGACAACTAACCCAAAAAGACCTAGGCAATCTTTTAAAAGTACTCAATGAAGAGAGTTGAGGCTGCTCAGATTTTTTTCCAGAGAGAATTCATTCAGGTGAATGTTATTTAGGAAATTCATTGAGGAAAGAGGGAAAAACAGTAAGGAAGTTGTTCTAAGAGGAATGCTGCAGTAACTTGATTATTACAGCTTGTTAGCTGGGAGAACTTACTGTTAAGTTCTGGAGTAATACTGAGTTTGAAGACTGGTATCTGACTATTGCTGCACCTAGTTCTAGCCAGGGAGACCAGAGCAAGCTCGGGGGTCCTGAGGAGTCGCTGTTTGAGTGCTCTCTAGGAGTTGGTAAGGAGGAACGGCCTCCCATTGCTGTTGTTGTCCAAAGTTCAAGTAGGTTCTGTCACTTAACTGTCTTTGTTTTAATAATTATGAATGGTTGAATGTTATGTTATAGTATATGATATAAGATTTAGCTGGTTTTGTGATGTAATTATTTTAATTTTATCAGTAATAGAATCTTTTGATGATTCTTGAAAAAAAAATAGAATCTTTTGATGAATATTAAAGACCCATTGTGTTTTTCCTCGTTTGGGTTTTTACCAGACCGTACTCCAGCACAAGGGTAAATATTGAAAGAAGGATGATATAATGATAATATAGAATAGAATGTTAGTAGAATTATAGAGTAGTTTCTCTGTGTTATTTTTGCAGAAGAATTATCCGGGTATCAGGAGTAGTATTATTTTCTGTATAAAACGGTCAAGTCTTTATAGAACAGAAAAATGATTGAATTGTTTACTGATGATAGTATGGACAAGTAGAAGGAAAGAAAAAAAATGAGTTCTTGTTACTTTAGTTACTTTCAGTAACTTAAATGCTTCATAGATTTACAGTTTACTTTTTTCCAATCTTAATCACTGTTTATTTAAGAATTAAATGGAAAGACCGAATAGCTAGATTTTCGAATTTATCCTACAGGTATTTCAACTCGTAGCAGGATTCACATATAAAAGAATATATATATGTATATAGGTTATTCCTTTAAAATTCTGTTCGGTCTAGTCAATTATAAACAAAATGTGTAACTGTATTTTATACTTCTTAAAATATTAACTGGGTAAAATACCAACTGTACAGTAATTAGGTTAGTTCTTTTATGAATAAATGTTAAGTCAATTATAAACAAAATGTGTAATTATATTTTATACTTCTTAAAATATTAACTGGGTAAAATACTAACTGTACAGTAATTAAGTTAGTTCTTTTATGAATAAATGTTATAATTATTAGCTGGTTATTTAAATAAGATATTACAGAATATAGGAACTGTAAGAACACAGTAAGATTATAATAACTTATCTTGTGATTACAACTAATAAAGAATACAGTTGATAAATATAACATTTATAGCACAGCTCTATATACTAAATTTAAATGAAACAATGTATTATGTTATAATATCAACAATAAATGGAATTGAATTTTATACAAAAGGGCTGTTCATAACAGATACCTAAATTATTGTAATAAAACACAAATTTATTATAAGTTGCAGGATAGTAGCTATATAATAACAATTTCAACTCTCTTTCAAATAAAAATAACTAAGTATTTATAAACACAAGAGCAATAATATTCTGTCTATTATATGTACTGTATAGACAAAGTATGCAAGTTAAAAACACTAAGTACAGGAACAGTAATAATGGGTAATCTAGTCCATTTTAGTATTACAAGATCAAGTATAATTTCTGTATTTGAAAAGGAGTAACTGTTAGTTACTTAAAGTACTTCACCATAAAAATAAGTTAAATAAATAGAGCTACAGGATGCTCGACTTATTGAGCTAAATTATCTATTACAATTTAACTAAAATAACTTACAGAAGTATATTATCAACCAGAAGGATTTTTCAAGATCATGTAAATATTTCATTTACGATCGAGCTTTATTTTTATTATCATTTTTATAATACAAATAAACAAAGAAATAAATAAATTGCAGTATGGCACTGCAAGATAATTGAAGGGGCTGTTTAATAACTTAAATTTTAAGTTAGGGTTAAACCCTACCAGCTTTAAAATAAAATAAAAAAACAAGCAGAGGATAATAACGCTTGCTCGTTGAGCCCAACTAACTATTATATAATTCGGTAATAACTCCGCAAGTTAAGTACTATATTAAAAACACCAATTATATTAAGAAATAGTAAACAACATTAATATTGCCAAGATAGGGTAAACCCTATTACTCCAAAGTATACAACTAAAAATCGCAACTGAAGGAGTTCAGTACAGTATTGAGCTCTTAGCTCCAACAAAAATTACAAAGTGGGACATATACAGTCTTTTATCTTTTACTGATAAATATTCATATTAACCAACTATAAAAATCAACTTTCCACTCACGGCCGAAGCCGGAGGACCCTGCACTTAGCAAGGGTTTTATCAACTATTACAAGCATCAACTTTAAAAAGCAAATTAACCAAAAACCCACAAGGGTTACACAGGCCGTAGAGACCAATCCACTTTATCCCGAATGGGCGTGGACAAGGCAGACTAGCCATGGAAAAAGTCCAGGGCTTACCGGATGCTAGCAGCAATTCCAACCCTACTCTGCCTGCACGAAGGGTTGAAGTTAACACCTGTTACAAGAGACAATGATTGGTTAAAACCCTGTTAAAAATGAACCTTTACATTAAACTAAAACTGGAAAGGAAGGAAGGGTATCAGTAAAGTATTCCTCACCTGGAAACGAGAATGAAGCACGATTTTTCCACAGACAGCAAAGTCACTTTTAACGCGAAAGCAAAGCAATGTATCTTCGGCTGCATGAAGAGAGGAGGTTATTATCCTTCCAGCTACAAGGTCGAATCTATGGTGAAGTCCTATGTTCAGTCACGTAATCACAAAATACAACCAGCAGTGCCAGGTCGAGAAGAAGGAAATCTGTGCAAGCTAGGGTTACACGACAGACCGGTCATGTTAAGAAACCCTAAAGAATCTCATCAACCCTTTGCTTAGTAATGAAGCAGTCACCTAACAGTACTCCTTTAGAGCTAAGAGAATGAAATTATGCAGAGGATTGGCAAGTATAGAGACTGCCGCCATCGATATTAAACGACTGCATAGGTGAAGGCACAATAGCTGAGCGGCCAGAGGGGACGATGGTAGTGAGAAGAATAACAAGTGAGGGTTCAACTTCGAGTTTATATCTATGAGATACAGGGCCAAGGCGTTGCCACGACAATCCGATAAATTTTTACATGCAGTGGGTCGAAGTGTATAGTTCCAAGCGAGTCTTTTGGTTCACTTGTCATCCATCCTTGGGTTTCAAAGGATCAACTTAAACCCTTGTCACTTTGTCAACCTCCCCTAGCACTGTATGGGAAACGTAGATAGGTTATTATCAATTAAAATAATCATATTAATCATTAAGATCATGGAAATCTTATGGCGACCCTTGTACTCTTAAAGTTCGATTCCATGATTTCAAAACTATCCTCTTACTAGATGATTTGGATATGGTCATAACCCCCTTCGCTAAGACATAGTATGCTCATCCTAATTTTATGATGTTGTAAAGGAGGTTATAAGGTAAGAAAATGGAAATCATCTTAATACTCTTAATAATATTAATGACCATATCTGTTTTTGGTTTAAAGTAGATAGACCTTTTAACGATGTAAGAGATGCTTCCTTTATGAATTTAGTTCCTTAAGGACTTGCCCCTTTATCAAACATAAAGGGAATAGGATAAGACATATTACAGTAAGATATATATATATTATTAAGGTTAATCTCCAGTTATACTCGTAAACAATTGTGGAATGAATCAAAACTCTATACTTTAACAATAGTATAGTTTCCTTAAAAAGCAGCTGGAAGTAAATAGTAAACTCCTTGAAAGCAACAAAGGTTGATTTGAGAAAATAGCAGTATATAAACCCTTATCAGTTTGCATTCACATTTGTAACGTATTGGTATACAAAGAAATCATACTTTAGATTTTATAACTTTGTAAGAAATCAGTGAGACATTTTTATACATCACGACTATAATAAATTTGGAGTAGCTCCATAATCATCAAGAACTATAAATTACTTCTTTTAAGAAGAAGGCTAGTTATTTAAATGTACCTTGACAAGCATTGAAATTTGTTTGACATTCTTTGCTTACTGAGTTTTTCTTGAGATGGCCTTAAATCTTAATGCTTTAGAATTGCGACAAGCAGCACCAAAGAACCCCTTACCTGTAATCTGTAAGAACAGAGAATCTATCTGCATTAGCTCGAAAGCTAAGTAAGCCCCGTTTGGCATGGCAGTCTCCCCTTGTAGTCGTAAAAAGAAACAAAATTAGTAAACTAAAAAGGAAGCTGTTCTATTGCTAAAACATCACCAACAGATATTGAAGTTTTGATAACATATAACTAAGCAATAATTAGTTAACTGCATTTATGTTAATATTATGTAAATTTAAAAATTATAATTTTTTTTTTAAAATTTGGGGTTTTTACATCCACCACCCTAGCATTAAATCCCTAACTAAGCCCTCTATTACAATGTTAAGCCATAGTTTTATGGCATATGAAATATGCCACAAATAGTTTATACATATCGCATAGTTTTTCCAATGACTTATTATAAATTTTTCCATGGCATATGGATCATGCCTAGGCTTATTACTTTAAATAGTTACATTTTATAAACACAAATCAAAGTTGATAAAGTTGCATAACCTTAAACATATTAATAATGACAACCATAAAGATCTAAGACATACACTTTCAACTCTGCATAAACATAGAACGTAGGCACCTCTAGGTCAGGACTTTATTCCTCTTATCTCCAGTTCCGACTAACATAGTGTAGCATAGTTATCATGTTGTAGGATGTTGTTACTTTTCACTATCGTAGATAGATTTCGCCGAAAAGGTAATCTGCACAAAAGAGGAATCCTGCATTAGTTTGCAATTAACTAAGTAAACCACATAAAAGCAAGAGGAACCTTTTTACTTCTCCAAGTGGTCCCTCAAGGGATAAAACCTCACCACTGATCCACCCCTTGATAGTTAAAGGCAAGTCAAATATTTTAATAAATGAAACTATAAACGAAGTGCAAGACGTATAAATATGAAGTAATACATAACGGAACTAGCATATGCAATGTATGTTATTAGTAAATACTAGCAGAGTAATCATATAAACAAATCTAAGTAACATAACCATATCACATAAACATATTATCATTACATAGGAAAATACATAAAAAGGGAAAGATGGATTTCGACACTTAGATCTAGTAAACAACGACATATACATTTCGCAAAAGATAAATAATGTCCATGAAAGGTAGCATTTAACTAGCCTACATTTTTTTTCAAATTTTAGGGACATTACAAATAGTATCAAAGTCCAGATTGAACACTAAGAGACCTAGTGGGCGTGCCAAACATTCGTTGTAGAAAATAAATTATGTATCTGAAATTTTGTTAACTAACAAATTTTTTCTTGTTATTAAAAATTTTACATTGCAGGATTCAAAGAACTGTTCAGATCATGAACACTGAAGAACACAACAGCCAGTAAGGAAAACTAAATACCCCCACACGGGAAGAAGAACTGGGAGTTGAGTTAAATTCTGATATACTGAAAACCATACAAATTCTACAAGCAAACTTACAGAGTTTAAAGGATGATAATATGAATGAAAGAAAATAACAACAAGCAATAAATGAATCTTTACTACGGAACATGATGGGAGGAAGCCCGCAAGGATAGCCCACCCGTTCAACCAACAAGTTCAAGAAAGAGTTTTATCATAAACGGGCCAGCAACCCAAAAGAAGAAAGAAAAGAAGAACACACACCTGAACCTCTAGAAAGAGATTATCACAATCTTTCTAGTGATAATTCCCTTTCTCCTTGCAGAAAGAAACAGAGGAATGATGAAAACCTCCAAGGAGAGTTAAAAAAGATAATATCCCCAACCTATGAAGGGGAGATGAACACCGGGGGAAAAGATGAAGAATGGCTCTTCGGTATGAGAAAATACTTCTGAGTGTACAACTACTCTAGTGAGATGAAAGCTCGTCTAGCCATCTATAATTTGGACAAAAAGGCAGCTAAATGGTGGAGAGACCTAAAGCATACCAAGAAAGAGGAGGTAAAAGAAATACGATGGAGTAATTTTCACAGAATTTTTCAGGAGAAATACATGTCTGAAAGATTCTTTGACAAGAAGGTGAAAGAATTTCACGAGTCAAGAATGGGTTCCATAACCATGGATTCTTTCATAAACATATTTTTTTTATTTGTTACACTACGTACCTTATATAAAGGACGAGAAAGTGAAAATGCAACAGTTTTTACGATGTCTTCCTCCCAATTTTCGAGAGAGAATTGAATTTGACATGCCTAAGACTCTGGATATTACCTTACACAAATCTAGGATTTTCTATGAGCATGGAAAGCCAAGGAAGGAAAAAACCAACAAAAGTAGAGATAGGTCTAGGACCTTCTCGGACAACCACAAACCAGGTTTCAACCCACCGCCTTACATAAAATAGAACAACCGTTTTCCAGCCAATAAGAACTTCAACAAGACAGGTACAAAGCCACATGTACCAGTGCCAAATGCTAACAGAACAACAACAAATGGGGGAGCCAATGTTGCCTCACTACAAATCAAATTCTGGAAATTCCAAGGGCCCCATTAAGCCTGAGACTGTAAGAACAAGACCAATGGAGTCTTGCACAATTTACAGGAAGAACCAACGATAGAGAACATAGCTGGAACACCGAAGATTTATGCATCCTTTGATGGCCAACAGGAAGACCATCAGGATACGATGGTTGAAATAGAAGGTCAGGTGAGTCAACACTTCTATTTCAATATTAATTGACCCCCGTGCTTGTTGAAGATATGTATCTCCTAAAATTGTTGATTTGTGTAAACTAGACAAAGTTAAACATGAGAGACCCTGGTTGGTGCAGTTAGCCATGGGTACGAAACGAAAGGTTTCTAAAATAGTTAGAGAGTGTGACCTGAATGGTTTCCCTGCTAGGATAAATATGAATATTTTACCCTTAGGATCGTATGATGTACTTATCATCATGGACTGGTTAGAACAACACCATGTCATGCTCGATTGTCTTCACAAGTCAATCTTGTGTACATATAGCCAAGGGAATCAGGTAAAGATTCAAGGAATACCTAATAAGGTTTCAGTAAGGCAAATATCTTCCTTACAAGAAAAGAAGTGAGTTAGGAATGGATGCAAACTGCTTGCAGTGAACATCCAAGATGTAGAAGCTAAAAGAGAACAGTGCATCAAGGACTTTCCAGTTCTCGTAGACTTTACGAATGTATTTCCTAAGGAAATACCAGAATTACCACCAAAACGAGACTTAGAGTTTTCCATAGAACTGACACTAGGGTTAGTTCCGGCTTCAAAATCCCCTTACCGCATGAACGCACCAAACTTGGTGGATCTGAAATTGCAGTTGCAGGATTTGATTGAGAAGGGATGTATCTGACCTAGTGTGTCCACTTGGGGAGCACCGATACATTTTGTAAAGAAGAAGGACAGTGTGATGCAAATGTGCATCAGTTACTGCCAACTTAACAAGATGACCATCAAGAACCATTACCCACTCCCTAGGATCGATGACTTTCTTGATCAAGTAGGAGGATCCAAGATATTTTCAAAGATCAACCTACGGTCTGGATACCATCAGGTACGGATCCACAATGAGGATATTCATAAAAACTCCTTTCGTATGAGATACGACCACTACGCGTTTGTAGTAATGCCATTTGGGTTGAGCAATGCACCCGTAAATTTTATGTGTATGATGAACAATATATTTAGTAAATACCTGGATAAATTTGTATTGGTCTTTATAGATGACATCCTAGTTTACTCTAAGATTAAATAGGAATAGAAGAAGCATCTCCACATAGTACTACAGGTGTTACAGGAACACCATCTCTACGCCAAGTTTAGTAAATGTGATTTTTACAAACCACAGATACAGTACTTGTGATACATCATCTCCGAGAAGGGCATAGCCATTGACACAGAAAAGATTAAATCCATAGAGGATTCTCCTACCCCTACTAGTGCCACAAACATTAGGTCCTTTTTGGGATTATCCAGTTACTACTGAAAGTTCATTGAGAACTTTTCGAGGATAGGTTATCCCATGACCTCTTTCCAAAAGAAGGAAAACGAATTCTTATGGACGACCAAGTGCGAGGAAATTTTTCAGAAGCTTAAAAATATTTTGACAACTGCACCGATACTACGAAGTGTGGATTTCGATGGGGATTTCGTGGTTTTCATGGTTGCAAGCAAGGAAGGGCTCGAAGGAGTCCTCTTGTAGAATGATTGCGTGATCTGTTATGAATCGTGAAAGTTAAAGGAACATGAACAAAACTACCCCACCCATGATTTGGAGTTAGCAGCCATCATACATGCCTTGAATATGTGGAGGCACTACCTCATGGGGAAGAAATTTATTCTAAAGATAGACAATATGATTCTGAAGTATTTATTTGATCAACCGAATCTAAATTCCAGGCAGGCCATACAGTTTTCTTTTCTTAGCGAGTACCATTTTGAGTTAAAGCATATAAAGGGAAAGGAGAATAAAATTGTTGATGCTTTAAGTTGATGAGCTCATATGTTATATGAGGTGACTTTAAGTCAAACCGATTCGAATTTACACAAGAGGATTAGAATGGCTAATGGAGTTGACCCTTTCTATGTCGAAATCCTTAAGAAGGTCCAAGAGGACAGGTTGTTTCCACAACAAAAAGAGTATAAGGTAGATGAAACCAGACTATTGTGGTCCAAAGAAAGATTGTATGTTCCGGAAGGAAGGGACATCAGGTCTAGCAGCCTCACGAAATTTCATTGAAAACCCTAATTGAGGCATCCTGGATATCCAAAGGTGATATCTGCAATAAAGAAACACTTTTTCTGTCCTAAGTTAAAGTCTGACATAGCATTGTTTATTGAAAAATGTCAGAATGTCAGCTGTTAAATGCTGAGCACCAGCATCCTTTGAGATTGCCGCAACCATTACCCATTCTGGAATGGAAGTGGGAGGTCATTAGCATGTATTTTATTATGGGTATACCAAAGAGTAAGAAGAAAAATGATTCTATCTTTGTAGTAGTCAACAAATTGTCAAAAGGAGCACACTTCATTCCAGTGAAGTCGACCTACAAGGAAGTACACATTGCCGACATATTCTTAAAGTAGATATTCAGATTGCCCCGGATACCCAAGGAAATCATCTCGGATCAAGATACAAAGTTTACCAGGAACTTTGGGAGATCCTTATTCTCTAGATTAGAGACGCAGTTAAACTTTAGTACTGCTTACCACCCGTAGACAAATAGGAAGACATAATGGGTAAACCAAATTTTAGAGGACAGGCTTAGGCTATATGTCATGAAAAACCCCACCAAGTGGGAGGATTACCAGGATCTTGCAGAGTTTTCATATGACAACGAATACCAGACCTCCACCAAGATGAGTCCTTTCGAGGTACTCTATGGCCGGAACCGGAAGTGTAGGACATCGATTACTTGGGATAACCTAGTGGACCGACTCATGTTAGGGTCTGATTTACTAAAGGAATTGGAAGAATTGGTCACCAAGGTCCAACAAAACCTTAAAGAAGCACAAGAACGCTAGAAGAGTTATGCACATAAGAAAAGAAAAGATAAATATTATCAGATAGGAGACCATGTTTACCTAAAAGTAAAAGCAAAGAGAAGCTCATTGAGCTTGGGTAGGTGCAAGAAGTTAACACCAAGATTTTGTGGAGCCTTTGAGATACTGGGCAAGAGAGGGCCAATGGCATATAAACTATATTTACCTACTCACATAAGAGTCCATAATGTTTTCCACACATCTTTATTAAATAAATATGTATATGATACTAAACATGTGATAGATTGGTCCTTGTTACAGGTGGAACATGAAGGGGAGTTTGTACCTGAACCACTTCATATACTAGAGAAGAGAGGGCCACAGCTCAGGAAGCGCACCATATTCCAGTTGAAAGTGCAATGGAGGCACTTTAAGGTTGATCAGGCTACTTGGGAGAATGCATCCACCATGAGAGAGGCTTACCCCACCTTATTTCATGATTTCATTCCTAGTCCCTATAACACCAAGGATGGTGTTGTTCTAAGCGGGGAGGGATGTAATATCCCGAATTTTTTACTTGACACTTATGGGAATAAGTCCCAATGCATGTGATGTTGCTTTGATATTTTATTTTGTATATTGGGCATAAGACCCCACTGCACATGAGAATGATGATTTGTTTGATATATTGGGCGTAATCCAAATGCATATGTTTTATGTATATGATTTCATGTGTTGGGTGTGAACCCTGAAGCATATAATTGATGAGATGTTTGTGTTGAGCGCAAGTTGTGAGGCACATGAGTATTTGTTTTTTGTGTTGAGTGAGAAGCTATGGATCGCATGAGTATTTGATGGTTGTGTTGAGCAAGAAGCTTTGGAGCACATGAGTATTTGATGTTTATGTTGAGAAGAAGCTCTCGAGCACATGAGTTATGAAACATTTGTGTTGAGAATGAAGCTATAAAGCACATGAAAAGATAATAATTGGAGGTGTTGGGCATATGCAATGGAGCATTCCAAGTTGATGTTGAGCATAAGCTCTGGAACATCAGATCCTTGACCATTGTATCCCTAGGTGGACCCTACAAATACATCCTAGCATTAGTTTTGGATTTACACTAAGTTGTAAGTTCTTGTTTCTTAGCGATGAGTATGGGTTCTAAATAAACTCTAGGATCTACTAAAAAATTAATATGTTGAGTGAAAATGACTGATAAAACATTGACCTCATCTTACTTATTTTTAAGTGATTAAATGAAATTTCAAATTTCTGTGTCTCATCAAGTATTGAAGAACTACCACGTTATATGAGGTAATCCAACATGTAAGGAGTTTTAGAGCTATCTAACCTAGTTGACCTAACCCCTACCTGAAGGCCTTAATAAATAAGTGACTATAAGCTAAAAAGAAAAGTATCATATGGTTTGGGATCACGCTATATGATACCCAAAGTAAAAATGTTAACAACAATATATATATATATATATATATATATATATATATATAGGAGTAAGGCTATGTAATAATAATAGTAACTATAAATAATAATGGGAGGATCTATGTATTATTATTTATTACAATAATTAAATTAAATATTTAAATACCTAAAATAGTCAAATAAAAACTAGTCAAAGAGTTCCTAAGTTAAAACAAAGAAAGATTAATTTCACATAAATTAAAAAAAAGATTATTTCAATAAAACAAATGATTCTTGATTTAATTATCCCGTTTCCTAAAGATTGTCTATAAAGACCCATGCCAAAGAGAAATTTGGGAATCTATGGGATTTTCCATCTACTCTACCTAATTATTATTCCCAAGAGAGTTCTTGCAGAGCATTTTTTCCAAAGAGGAAAAGCAAACTGGTACAGAACCAGTTATCTCGGATAGGGAGGCCTTACCTTTAGGATCTATAAGCTACTTGCATGCTGGAACCAGCTTGGGGGGATCTGGATTGAAACTAGGAATGGTTATGGGTCATGGTTGGGTGAAACGTGATAGTTCCCAAGTTATTCGGTTAACACAACTGATTTCAGAATTGTCTATGTTCTTGTTAATACGGTGTGCTTGAGTGTGCAGCGTTTCCAACCATTAAAATAGCTTCAAATTACAAGTATGAGGTTTCTTTAGCTTCCTTACAGTTTGTATAGTTTTCCCAATAAAATGAAAGGTTTATAATCTGAAATAAAAATCTGTATATTACATGCTTGTTGTAGCTAGGTTTATTTTGTTTACAAAAGCCTTAAAGAGAAGCTAGGTTTATTTTGTTTACAAAACTTAAACCATGATTTATGAAGTAGATATTATTCTACAGGAGTGTTTGGTTTACTTAACCATAATTACCTAGTTAGAAAAATACAAGTTATATTTCCTAGTATTGTTTTTGGACTATCACCTAGGTTTTTCTTAGCTTTCAAAACCTTAGGAAAAATATGGTCTCTATTCTTTCAGTATTATTCCTTCTATCATTTATATCTTAAATTTGTTCTTCTCTGTAATTGTAGAATTTTTCTAACAAAGTTTATCCTAGGTTTAAAACTCTAGAATATTTAATACAACTAGTTTTATGTTTATTGTTCAAACTTAGATACAAAAATAAAGCAGAGTCTTCTTAAAGATAGACAAAATAACCCTTCTTAGCAGTTAAAACATAAATAGTATTTTAAACCTTGCATCCCAAAATATTCAGATAAACTATGTATGGAAAAACTTATAAAACCACAGACCAGAGGTCAAATCTCTGAGTTATAGAATTTCAAGCTAAGTTCAATTAATTTTTAAATAAATTACTAAACTACAACCAAAATAAAATAATTAAAATAAAGAACGAAAGTGTCTCCATTAAAATCCAACTCTAACGTTACATTTCCACTATTGGCAGATTTCATATTACCAAGCATGCTTAATTTATTTCACATATCAAATCCAATATAAACAACTATGTCATAAACATTGTTCATTGACCTAAACAAAATTTAAATACTAATTCTATGATAAAACATAATCAATACAAGTCTTAATAAACCCCATGCAAATTTCATTACAAAACCCTCTCACAACAACCCATCCATCGAAACCTCTTAAGGTTTGGCCATGGGAGAAATTTGTATTACAAAAATATTAAACTCTCTATCTATATAGATCAATGCATTTTTAAACAGAGTCGCACCCAAGCTAAAATCGTGTGGAATGCCAACCAAAAAATACCAAACTATTTCTTTTAAAAAGACAAGATCGAATCCTGTAGGCACCGTTGCCAAAGTAAAAACATAAACACTGAGTTAAATGTAATGTTCCAAATTTTACATTGGGTTACAATGGCCAAATCACATTTTCCATATTCATGAAAGTTGTCAAAGGGATTCTAAAAGTCAAATAATTGCCAAGGTGGAAAATCACTAGTTTCCTAGCTTGGGTGTGGAAGCTTTGAGATTTGGAATAAGGGGAATAATAAATGATGTTTAAACATTAGAAGAGGATAAATATTTAATAATGTACCTTATTAAATAAATACAAGAGAAAAATGAAATGGCTATGGAGCATGAAGACACGTGGAGACTATGGGGCCCACACTAGCTAGAATTCCTATGTTAAATGGTATCTTTCTCTTGCAAATTCGAATATATGGGAAGCCTAATGTTTTTGGATGGATGATAAGGATAATATACTTGTCCATATACTTCATAGGTCGAATTTTGAATTAATTGTAACTTACATGGGAGAGAAAGAGACAAATGGGAGTTTCATGGACACTTGGCTAGATTCCCCTTACATTTATGACATCTATGACACCAATGATGGAGATTCTATGACAGTTATGACACAAGTCAGATCTGAAGGAAAACATACTAACATGTTAGGATTGAATAGAGCATCTTAGAGGTCGAATTTGGGATTTGGAGAAGGCCAAGAGGCTCCTACTCAAATTTGGGAGAAGAGGGAAGGTGAAGAGAGAGGCCACATGGCATAGCATGAGAAACCACACCAATTCGACTTGGCTTTGATTTATGGATGGATTTGGAACCTTAGAAGACTAATAATGTTTATAAAATACAGGGATCATCCATGAGAAGAAGCTTTTGCTCATTTGTGAATTGTGAGACCTAGTGGATGACTAGTTTTCTTGCTTAAGCCAATTTCGATGGTGAAAGATTCCAATCCTAGTTGCTGTTTGGAAAGGCCACTCAGGTATTTCATGGATATTTAATGGAGTCTTATTTGCAGGTGTAAGCTACAATAAAGAATGTGGATTCTTCTATTGCAACTCTCTCTCTCAACTATTTCCAGTTTTCACACCATATTCATGCCAATGGAGGGATTACACTTTGGGTGAGCTATTGATCTCTTTGGGGAAGATTCTAATGCTCATTATCTTATGTTCTGATTTATATGCTCTGTATTTCATTTTTAGAAGACTCTCAGGTCGAAATACCCAAAAGAATTCATGTAAAAATGTTGAACAATGAAGAAATAGTGTCATTTCCCCACTATCTAGTTATGAACCATTGTAATGCTAATGATTTTGAATTGGGAGAGCCTTTAATTGTCCATTTATGATTGGAATCAGTTAAATATTCTATTTTCTTTATTCTCAGAAAGTTTCAAGTCTAAATTCCCAATATTTGTATGTCAAAATGACTTTTAATGAGCAAACAATAACCATTTCCACTCCATTTTGATATATGCCATGGTAATGCTTATTATTTCGAATGGAGGAATGTATATTTGATAAATTTATGATGGATGGACTTTAATTAATATTTATTTCAAGTCTCATGTTCAGTACTTAAGCATTGGGAGCCATTTTACTCATTTTTATTGCATTGGGAGAAGATTTGGTGCATTTTCCCCAAGGGTCGAAATTGTGACTTGGGGGTTGTTTTGGAAAGAGTCATAACATACTGTATAAACTGAAACATGATGCATATGAGACTTTGAAAGGGTACCTTACACATACCCAGCCTCTTTTCATAAATTCAAGTGACTTTGGGATCATTTGTGAAGCCATTTTCAGCAATTACCCAGGGGGAATTGGAGCCCCAATTTGCTAGTAAAAAATCCTACTTTGAACATAACATTAAACAAGTTTGCAGAAGTAATTGGGAGCTCAAAAAACATACATGAGAATGATATTTAATTTATATTATCAGTCATGTACCTTCATAGAAAATTTGGAAGCATTTGGGTCAATTTGGAGGTCTAGACATCAAAACTAGTCAAGAGCCAAAATTGTGAAAAAATTGGAAAATTGGGCATTTTAATAAAATTCCAAAAAGGGGACATTACAGTGGTATCAGAGCATGATATTGGCACCTGATGTGGTCTGATATTTATTAGGACAATAATTCAGGGACCACCATTATATATTGAAACCCAAAAGTGCTTTTGTTGAAGAGGAAAAAAAAAAGTAGGAGAATAAGACAATTTTTTGGAAACTATGACTAGGCATGAAAAGAGAACCTCATATGATGGTGAGGAGATAATAAAAAGAATGGAACCTATATTTGAAGACATGACCAAGAATATTATGAAAGGATTTGAATTTTTGGCTATCCAAAGTTGGGAAAAATATATTGATTTTAAGAAAACCAAGGGGAAAAATGCATCAGTTTGCTTGAAGGAGAAAAAGGAGGAGACCCATGAACCACCTAGTTCTGAAATAGGTGTAGTGGAAGAATTAGTACACGAAGATGATCAAAATTCACTCCCAAGTGACTCTGAAAAATATGAAGAGACATCACATGAGTATGAAGAAGTTTTTATTAAAAATACTGAAGATAATTTTGAGACACATGCTACCTTGTAAATGAAACAAAGAGCATCTACTGATGGATGCTTGAACTATGAAGGAGTACCTACTGATGGGTGCTCACAACTCTATGTTCGTGACATAGAGATCATATTTCAAAATGTTGCTGCAAGCCAAAATTCCATTAAACATGAAAATGAAGACCTTGTAGCAGTTGAAGAAGAAACAAGATCAACTTTCCCATCACCACTTGAGCTTCATGAAGTTGGTCCAAGCAAGAAGGAAGAAGATGAGGATGTACATTTGCAAGAGCCTCATTTTCTTGAAGGGTCCTTAAAGATGAATGAAAAGAAGATCCAAGAATCCTTTAGCATACTCCATGACACTCAAGCATTGGTATCAAATTCTTGTTGGAGAGCTACTTCCTTGGAGGAGCCATCATTCCTTGAAGACATGGAGAAGATTCAAAGAGCAATGTGCAACATCAAAGTTAATTTCATGTCTTTTCTTTTTGATAGAAAAAATGTCATTGAGCTTAGTGAATGGTTACATGAATCCTACTTGAAGAATAATGAATTTATTGATAAGCTCACAATTCAAAATGAGCAACTTCTTGAAAAGTTGCAAGACACTTGTTTTCCTTCGATGTTTTAGATTTTCATAAGGTAGATTGCTTGAAGGATTCTCATGACATGATGGCTCATGAGAAACATGAAAAATTGTAGGTTCTTTATGTGCTTGAGGATTATAGTGATGATATCCAATCACTAGTAATGGTGGAAGAGGAACTTGAGTTGCCTCTTGAAAATGGTTACACAATTTTTGAAGAAGTGCATAATTCCAATAACTTGGAACCAACCCATGAGGAAATTTTTGCATTTTCTAGGGAGGTGAATAATCCTACCCCTATGGATACTTCACATTATGACAATTTTTCACTTACTGATCATTTGGGTGAGTTTTGTTCTTTCTCCTACATCCTACACTTCTAAATTTTACAACATTCATCCTAACGAAGTATGGGTGAAAGGTTTCTTTTTGATGGTGCCACATGAAGAGCATGGACATTCTATTTCTCCTTTTGATGATGGAATTATTAGAGCACCATATTATTTGCATTTGCAGCAGCATCCTTTTTAATATTATGATTATACACATCTACATGTGTGCACCTATGATGTTCATTTGAGTCACTTGAAGACTCATGGTTTTTCTTGCTCAATACTTGGTTCATTTGATGTTGGAGGAACTTCATCCAACACTTGGGTGAAGAGGGATATGATTGAGAAACATTATTATTGGCAGCAACATCCTCTATTATTTCATGATGATATACATATTCATGGGTGTATTGATGAGACTTCTTTGAGACACTTGAAGTCTTCATGTTTTATTTGCTCCTTATTTGGTTCATATTTTGGTGGAGGTTCTTCATTCACTTCTTGGATGAAAGAAAAAATGGCTGATTATTATTTTGATGCATATTACATTCTTTGGGAGTAGCATTATGGGACATGGGATCCTCACCTATGTCATTGGAGCAGATTTGATTGGTCACTTGAAGCATGTATGCACTTGGCGAATGGTAGTCTACTCACTGGGAGGTATAAGCACTTTCATGATTTCTTGGTGAGGGACCTCCTTGATGTACATTATTATTATGTTCTTATATACTTTGATGATATATATTATGCACTCATGATGTTTGGAAGAATGCATACAAGAAAATGGGATCCAGGAATTCTCTTTCCAAACGGTATGGATTGGAGAGCACTCTTAATTGTCGGAGTGCAATGCAAGTAATGGGACCCTGGGATAGTTTTTAGTCCCATTGATTTCAAATTCTTTGGGAAACAAGCATTATTGGAGATGGATTCCCCATTTAATAAGGTGATGTTAATCAGAGTAGCATAGCAGCAAGCACGGTGGTTCCTCTCTGAAATCTTCATAAAATCTCAAAGACTCAAGGTTGGCAGCTCAATGGCAACTTCAAAGAATCATACAGAAAGTAGGTTATTCAACAACCATGTTTGAAATTGCTTGAGGACAAGCAATATTGGGAAGGGAGGATTTGTAATGTCCCAAATTTTACATTGGGTCACAATGGCCAAATCACATTTTCCATATTCATGAAAGTTGTCAAAGGGATTCTAAAAGTCAAATAATTGCTAAGGTGGAAAATCACTAGTTTCCTAGCTTGGGGGTGGAAGCTTTGAGATTTGGAATAAGGGGGATAATAAATGATGTTTAAACATTAGAAGAGGATAAATATTTAATAATGTACCTTATTAAATAAATACAAAAGAAAAATGAAATGGCTATGGAGCATGAAGACACATGGAGACTATGGGCCCACACTAGCTAGAATTCCTATGTTAAATGGTATCTTTCTCTTGCAAATTCGAATATATGGGAAGCCTAATGTTTTTGGATCGATTATAAGGATAATATACTTGTCCATATACTTCATAGGTCTAATTTGGAATGAATTGTAACTTACATGGGAGACGAAGAGCCAAATGGGAGTTTCATGGACACTTGGCTAGATTCCCCTTACATTTATGACATCTATGACACCAATGATGGAGATTCTATGAAAGTTATGACACAAGTCAAATATTAAGGATGACATACTAACATACTAACATGAATAGAGCATATTAGAGGTCTAATTTGGGAGTTGGAGAAGGCCAAGAAGCTCCTACTCAAATTTGGGAGAAGAGGGAAGGTGACGAGAGAGGCCACATGGCATAGCATGAGCAACCATACCAATTCGACTTGGATTTGATTTATGGATGGATTTGGAACCTTATAAGATTAATAATGTTTATGAAATACAGGTATCATCCATGAGAAGAAGCTTTTGCTCATTTGTGAAACTGTCATTTGTGAATTGTGAGAGCTAGTGGATGACTAGTTTTCTTACTTAAGCCAATTTCGAGGGTGAAAGATTCCCATTCTAGTTAATGTTTGGAAAGGATACTCAGGTCTTTCATGTGTATTTAATGGAGTCTTATTTGCAGGTTTAAGCTACAGGAAATAATGTGGATTCTTCTATTGTATCTCTCTCTCTCAACTATTTTTAGTTTTCACACCATATTCATGCCAATAAAGGGATTGCGCTTTGGGTGAGCTATTGATCTCTTTGGGGAAGATTCTAATGCTCATTATATTATGTTATGATTTATATGCTCTGTATTTCATGTTTAGAAGACTCTCAGGTCGAAATACCCAAAAGAATTCATGTAAAAATGTTGAACAATGAAGAAATAGTGTCATTTCCCCACTATCTTGTTATGAACCATTGTAATGCTGATGATTTTGAATTGGGAGAGCCTTTAATTGTCCATTTATGATTGGAATCAGTTCAATATTCTCTTTTATTCATTCTTAGAAAGTTTCAAGTCAAAATTCCCGAGAGTTGTATGTCAAAATGACTTTTAATGAGCAAACAATGACCATTTCCACTCCATTTTGATATATGCCATGGTAATGCTTATTATTTCGAATGGAGGAATGTATCTCTAATAAATGTATGATGGATGGAATATAATTAATGTGTATTTCAAGTCTCATGTTCATTACTTAATCATTGGGAGCCATTTTACTCATTTTTATTGCATTGGGAGAAGATTTGGTGCATTTTCCCCAAGGGTCGAAATTGTGACTTGGGGGTTGTTTTGGAAAGAGTCATAACAGACTGTATAAACTGAACCATGATGCATATGAGAATTTTAAAGGGTCCCTTACACATACCCAGCCTCTTTTCATAAATTCAAGTGACTTTGGGATTATTTGTGAAGCCATTTTCGGCAATTACCCAGGGGGAATTGGAGCCCCAATTTGCTAGTAAAGACTCCTACTTTGAACAGAACATTAAACAATTTTGTAGAAGTAATTGGGAGGTCACAAAATATACATGAGCATGATATTTAAGTTATATTATCAGTCATGTACCTTCATAGAAAATTTGGAAGCATTTGGGTCAATTTGGAGGTCTAGACATCAAAACTAGTCAAGAGCCAAAATTGTGAAAAAAATGGAAAATTGGGCATTTTAATAAAATTCCAAAAAGGGGACATTACATTAAACACCATTCTAAGCGTTAAGATAGCCCAGGATCAAATCCTATAGGATTACAACATTAAAAACAAATCTAAATCCAATACATGCCCAAAATCTTATCCTGTAGGTATCAGTAATAAACACCAACTTATAAACATTACGACATACACAGTGAAGGGTTTCTCCTTTTAGGATGCCCACTAAAGTTTCAATTTAAACCATCGAAATTCACAAAATAGAGCCATGCTCTACCCATTCATTCTAACCTCATATAAATTAAGCTATCATAATCAAAGGATCTGTATCCATCTAAAGGCACAGCCTCAGGATCAATATTTAACCCTCTACTAACAACGAATACACAGTCACGACCTCTAATAAACATAGAAACCATATTTGCAAGAAACATGTTCACATAAGGTTCGAGCCAAGCTCATGGTCATAATAAGAAACCCCAACCACGATAATAACCCATATATTCAGCAAATATAATGCATAAAAGCTAAAATAACATAGTCACGATTTACACAGTGCCATTGCAAGCAATGGCACTTAAATGCCAAAGTATTTCACATGAATTAAATCCAAACACAAATCTCTTCCATTAGAACGTTAAACCCATACGTTGAAGCACAAACCAATTTTTATACACAGAGCCGAATCTTCCTATGGACAGACACGACTTACCCCAAAGTCTTTACACCAGAAACTCCAGGAGAATATTTAAATACAGTTGCATCCCTTGGATTCCCAAACCATCAAAAGGACCTGTTAAGGCCTGGAAAATCGCAGGCGAAAACAGCAAGGGATTCTCCCCAGTAAACGTTCCCAACTAGCCCGTTACTGTTTGGCATGGGGAATCCACTCAGTTTACGGCTCGGCTATCATAGGTCAAGTAACAAAAATAAAGGGTTTTACCGGTTACGGCTCGGTCCACCGTGTATCCTTTTTAGTTTTTTAGTTTTAAGTATGAGATGCAAATGCCTATCTAAAATGCAGATTGATAGAGAATATGAAGAGCGGTCACAATGTGATGCGCAGGTTCTTACCTCTTGTCTTAACTCTCTCGCATCTAAATCATACACAGCAAGAAAACTAAAACTAACTACCTAACCTATCCCTAGGGAGCAAAATTATCATTCATTAATGAGTAATGTGTTTTGCGCATGCATTAAGAAAAATCACAGGTAGTTGATACTTCTTTCAAAACACATGAACATTTAAAGATATTTTAACAACCAGATAGCCAATTGTTTATGAACAACATTCATTACTCATAGTGGAAAATCCATAAAATAAACTAGAGAGCATTCATACCAGAACATAGGTTCAAAGAGTTAGAACGATCTCACAGTTCATGGACAGAAAACTGAAAACGAAATAGTTCACATTCAGCAAATCCATGGCACATCATTTGAAAAATTCCACAAAGCTTTCTCCAACAGGAAACTTGTAATTTCTTTATGCAAAAGGAAATAGTTCTTCTTACATCAGATTCTCACAAATCTATCTGGGAAAAATTCCTCCATTCCCTCTAACTTTCCTATATTTAAACAAAACAACAAAACCATTGGGCTGCCCCCCCTGGGTGACCTTTGGGCTCCCCTAATCGTTTAATCTCACAATTTTGTCCTTTTGTGAGTTCTCATGATTCATATAATGCGTTACATTTCGGATTCAGACTTATGAGTACTTCATAAAACGGGACCAACTCAGTAACTGATGAACCTTTTCCAAGCCTGGGCCTTTGCTATATTGATTCTGCTTTGTCTTTTATTTGTTCTTTTTAAGATCCCGTTGATCTCAGAACATCTCTGCCTCTCACTTTTTAGCCAACTCCCTTCTGCTTTGTCCTTCTTCACAATAGTAATCATGAAACTGGGTCTGGAGAATCTTCTAAGTCCATCTGCAATTAAAACAAAAAATTCATCGTTAATTCGGACTGCATCTTTTCAAAAAACGTAAACCATACTAACAGTAAAACTAATCATCAAAAGTGAGGCCCTGTACTATGTTCTCGTCACGAAAACCCCAAAATGATAAAAGCATCTGAAACCTCTGCTGGACATAAAATAAGGTAAAAACACACACAAAACGGCAGGAAAAACCCTCACCAGTGGGAAAACTAAGCATCGGGCAAATAAAAATCCTCATCAGTGAATGAAAAAACTACAAGTCAGAAGGTTAGTTCACTAAGCCGCCGCAATGGTGGAAACCAAAAAAACTAAGGATCCCGGGTCAGCATAAAACGTCAACGAAATAAAGCATTAAAAGCTACCGCATCGGAGATCAGAACAACTATAGCATCGGATGGTCAGCTTGCTAAGGAGCCGCAACGACGAAAGTCACATGGACTAAGGGTTCTGCAACAAAAGAAAACATCAACGAAAGTCAGGACAAACCATCGACGAACGAAACAGTTAAACATCGGGCGATTAGTTCATTGAGGAGCCGCAACGGTGGGTAACAATCAAACTACGGCTTCCAAAATCCAATGAAAACTTCGGCGATCGAAAACTTTAAGACCACGGATCGACAAAAATAAAATAAGGATCTCCACAGCGTCAGTAAGATAAACAACAAGGTTTCCAAAACGGCGGCGTCACTTGAGACTATAACTCCGACCAACTGTCAAACAACATCTCGATAGCGAAAACAAAAATCATCGCAAGGCAAAAGTTCGAACCAATAAAACCACAGAATCGACGTATTTAAACTTATCCAATGGCCCATTCTCCATTCGTCCTTCGAAACGATGATGATACAGGAGACTAATGCTCCAATCGCTAGTTAAAAAATATTCTTATAAAATAAAAAGCATAGTCATCGAAAACAATGAAAGGTCTGAAAAATAAAAACCACGGATTCGGTGAGGATCAAAACTGTCCGTTGGGTCATTCATCATTTAGTTTCCGCAACGACGGCTGTGTAGGGAACTACGGCCCCGATTCATTGTTCAAAATACTTCCGACAGTGATAAATAAAAACATTTACAAGTCAAAACTTGAAATTCCAAAGTAAAAAAGCATTAGCTAAGCAAAGGCTTTTTAGATCGTTCAACCCCCGAAATGAAAGAAAATAGTTTACCTCGAATCAAACTCAAAAATCAAAATTATAGCAGAGGAACGACTGAGTTTAGCAAACCAAAACAAATCTAGGCAAGATACAATTAAAAGGAGGGTGCAAAATTTTAAAATTTTGGAAAATAGTTTCCGCTGCAACAATTGGTGACTACTTGGTGAACCCAGATCTCTGGACAATTTCTTCCTTAAGTAACAGACTGTTTGTCAATAAAACCAACATGTTGAATTCTTCTAGATGTTTGGATTTCCCAAATGGAAAATATATGTACTTTTAATCATTGATGATAGTCCAATTTAGGAAAATGGAAACCAAAATCTCAAAGTCAAGATAACTCTTTTGAGGCTAGGAATGTGAGTTTCATTTTTTTACCTCTGTCTTCGGGTAGCTTCCAGCTTGGACACCATAGGATTGTAGCATATGGTAAACATAAATATTCATTTGTTCCTCATTCCCATGCCATTTTGCGCTTTTTGTGCTTTTGGACTTTTGTCCTTTCTTTTGAGTCCTCTTGCATGCCTTTCTTTCTGAATTTTTATTCAGGCTCCTCTATCCATAGTTTCCTTTTGTGTGAGAGATGTATTTAATTTTCAGCTCACGGACAGAGAAGAACTTTGGCAATTTTGTACTTATAAGGTTCAGTACTTCGTTTTGATACATATAGCTTTCTTAGGAGATTTTTTACTCTTATTTTCCTTTTGGCTTTCAATTCTTGGCATGGGATTATTTATATATAATATACTGTTTACCTTACTTCCTTTCCATGGGTCTTTTGTTGTCACCCCCTAGGACATTTTTAAATGTGAGATGGATGGAGCCTCGAAATAGTATTCCAGACCTTTTGATCCTGATTTATTTTACAAGGATTAAGTAGGACTTCAACGTGTTCATAGCCATTCAAGAAAACTGCAGAACTAGAAGAAATTCATTCAGGTAAAACAATAGTACACAGTCTTACACTCAAGGACTTTAGTTAATCCAGAATCCTGATGCCCCCCTTGCAACCAAAAACTTGCCTCTTTTTATTAAAATCAATCAAAATCTAAACTAAAAACAAGCACAAATAAATAAATAAAACAAACAATCAAAATTAGTTTATTTATGTACAAAACAAAAACAAAAATCAGGAAAAATAAGGTTTGAGAACTAAACCATTAACTGGTAAGTTCTCTTCCCACCCCTATAAATCTTGCAATTTGTAGGTTGAGGGGCCAAGTTTTGCTGCAATCTGAAAAGGGCCTACCCATAATTGTTGAAACTTCGTGTGCTTCCCATTCTCATCATGCGGGTGATCCCACTTAAGAACTAGGTCTCCCACTTCAAATTCCTTTGTTCCAGCTTTGTGCTTATCAAACCACCTTTTCACTACTTCCCGCTATTGCTTAAAACGTTATTTGGCCCAGGATCTAGACTCTTCCACCTTCAAAATATTATAGATTTTAATTTGCAGGATTTCGTTACCTGTTCCTCTAGACTCTTGGGCTATTATGGAAGATGGTAGCATAATGTTAGGAGGAAGTATAACCTCTTTCCCATAAACAAGGGTATACGGTGACACACCTAAGGAATTATTGGGTGTGACCCTATCAGCCCAAAGAGCGTTTGGTAGTGCTAAATGCCAACTTCTCTAGTTTTCTATCACAGTCTTTTTTAAGATCTTAATCATATTCTTGTTTGTAGATTCTGCCAAACCATTCCCTTGGGGGTAGTAGTTGGCAGAATAATGCAACTTAATTCCTTTTTCATGAGCAAATGCAGTTAATATAATAGAAGAAAAATAAGTAGCATTATCGAAAACCAGGGAAATTGGAACCCCAAACCTGGTCATAATACGGTCTTGTAAGAAATCCATGACCCCATCTTCATTGACCTTACGTAGCGGAATGGCCTCGACCCATCTAGTGAAGTAGTCAGTTGCCGTTAAAATATATTTGTGCTGCAAGGAAGAATTTGGTTTTATTTCTCCAATGATATCAATTCCCCACTTCTCAAATGGTTTCGTTATCATCACAGGCTTCAATGGTCCTGCTACTTTGGTTTGTCTCCCCCCACACCTCTAGCAGATATCACACTTTTTAACATGGGCATGAGTATCCTTGAACATCGTGGGCCAATAGTATCCGACTCTAAGATTCTTGTGGGCTGTCATATCTCCGAAAAAATGGCCTCCAGCAGGCCCATCATGTAACTCTGTTATGACCTTTTTTGTCTTCTTTCTCTAAGCATCTGAGAAGGACTCCATCATAATTCTTCCTGAATAAAATTCCATCAATGATCTGATATGCAGCTGATTTAAGGTGCAACGCTCTTCACTGTTTAGAATTCCAATGTTCTGGCAACAATCCTTCCTGCAGGTAATGAACAAGGTCTCGATACCAGGAATCTGGAGCTGTGAAAAGAGGACATACATCTATCATATGTAATTCAGCTTCATTTTCCCAATCGTTTTCTTCATTGTTTTTACCTTCAGCCATTAATTTGCACAGTCCTTGTCCTTTAACTATGCACGCTGGTTTGAATTCGAGGTCATATTCTTATAAAGTTGTTACCCAGTTGCCTCTTCTTTATCCTAATTCCTTTTGTACGAAAAGAGACCTCACAGTTGGGTGTGGAACTATTACCTTTGTCCGGTTCTTAAGTATGTACGACCTGAATTGTTTTACTGCTTTGAAGACTGCATAAGCTTGTTTATCTATCACTAGGTAATTCAATTTGGACCCCTTCAGACTAGTGCTCATAAATGATATGGGGAACTCATCTCCCCCATCTTCCTTTTGAGTAAGCACCGCTGTTAGTGAATCGTCATAAGCGAAAGTGTACAAAATAAAATCCTTCTCAAAATCTTGACTTTTGAGAGAGGGTGCATGAGCAATAGATGTCTTTATTTTACTGAATGCATTCTTCTCTACATCAGTCCACTTGAATTGTACAATTTGTTTCACCATTTGTTGCAAAGGTTTAACAATTTGAGCGAAATCCGGCACAAACCTTCGCATGAAATTTATTGTCCCCATGAATGATTGCATCCCTTTTTTGTTATGGGGTAAGGGGATATGTTCAATAGCTTTGATCCTTTCTGGGTCTTTGGAGATCCCCTTTTTGGAGACCACATGACCCAGTAGCTTTCCTTCTATAACAACAAACACACATTTCCTTGGATTCAGTGAGATGCTGTATTTTCGACAACGCTCGAAAATTTGTTTTAAATGGGAGGCGTGTTCTTCTCTCTTCTTTGAAAATATCGTTACATCGTTGAGATACACTACAACACTATGACCAATTAGACCGCGGAAAGCTATATCCATAGCCCTCTGGAAAGTAGCTCCAGCGTTAATGAGTCCGAAGGGCATCCTTCTGTAAACTTATCCAATGGCCCGTTCTCCATTCGTCCTCCGAAATGGCGGTGATATAGGAGACTAATGCTCTGATCGCTAGTAAAAAAATATTCTGATAAAATAAAAAGCATAGTCATCGAAAACAATCAAAGGTCTGAACAATAAAAACCACGGAATCGGCGAGGATTAAAACTGTCCGTCGGGTCATTCATCATTTAGTTTCCGCAACGACGGCTGTGTAGGTAACTATGGCCCCGATTCACTGTTCAAAATACTTCTGACAATGATAAATAAAAACATTTACAAGTCAAAACTTGAAATTCCAAAGTCAATAAGCATCAGCTAAGCAAAGGCTTTTTAGATCGTACAACCCCCGAAATGAAAGAAAACAGTTTACCTCGAATCAAACTCAAAAATCAAAATTGTAGCAGAGGAACGACCGAGTTCAGCAATCCAAAACAAATCCAGGAAAGATAAAATTAAAAGAAGGGTCCAAAATTTTAAAATTTGGGAAAATAGTTGCAGCTGCAACAGGACCCAAAACAACTATCAATCGATTAATCAAGTTTACACAGCAATAAACTCTACCAAACCAGAGTTCAATACTATGTCAAACAAGCATGCAAAGGTAAGGGCCTTTGCATTTCACAAGGCTTACCTGCTTAAAAGGTTGCACAGACCATCCAAAGAGCCACCATCAAGCCACGGTTTTAACCTCCCTTGTCACCTGCAAACCAACAACCAAGAACTATGAGAAGTATACCAGACCTCAACGAAAGAACCAAACCTTACAATGTTGCAAAACAACGTTAAGGGCATACCTATCGGGCGAAAGTTAAGAATGTTGCACCATACAGTATAGCTCCTGAGAGCTCAAAACCACACAGACAACCTGAGAGAAAACCAAATGAATTGACAACAACCATACCCAGCATATGAGTCCCTCCTCCCACGTTTTCCCATGAGCAACAAAAGTGCCACCCTATACTCCACTACCCATGAAATCCAAACCCACAGTTCCATAGTCAAGATCACTATGAATTCGCATAGTCAATCGCCTTAGCATTAAAACCCTAACTAAACTCTCCATTACAACGTTAATCCATAGTTTTATGGCGTATGAAATAATTCCATAAATAGTTTATACATATACGTTACAGAGAAAAACTTCCTATGGATTGGGGTGTACCACAACAAACTTAATGACACTAGAAATCAATCCTTTCCAATATGCAAGAGAAATAAAGACATCTAACACTAAGGGATATGAATCGTACCTTATTCTCGATGGTTGATGTAGATCCCCGTTGAGCTTTTCCAACACGCTTGTATTCACAATTCGCTCTCAACAACAAGAAACAAGACAAGCATGATATATATTCAAGTATTAGGCCTACTCTAGCATATATAATCAATCATGTATAACCAAATAAATACATCCATGGATACAATATTCATATTTATGCACATGTCTTGGATAGGAAATGGATATTTCTATTAATAAAAATAGAGATACAATAGTGACAACCTCTGTCAGCACTTCTTCGAACCCAAGAAACCGAGTCCTCCACCTGGGCCTCCACCACTTCAATCCTCCATCTCTCAATGGCAAGCTCACAAAGAAAGGGAAATCTTGGGAAGAGAAGCACTATGTGCTCCAAAGGGACAAAGGGATGAAGGATCAAGCATAAACAAGTGAGGAAGCAATGAACTATAGTTTCCCAGTTCTCCAATTTCTCCTCCTTCAATGTATCCAAGAGGCTCAATATATAGCACTCTAAATGAGAAATGGAGGGTCGAGTCCAAGCGTTCTCAAGGAATGTGGAAGGCCATGACTCAAGTTTTTCAGGACTCTATGAGGAAAACTACAAAAAACATTTGCCTTGATGCACATTTCTCAATGTACACGGGTTTTGGCTCAAAATATGTGTATATGCACGAATATAGGTTTAAAAGTCATGTATACACATAAACATGTGTTTTTTGGGGGCTTTCTTACGACATCAAACTATAATAAGAGCAAAGGGGGTCTAAGGAGTCTGCAGAGGGACATGGAAGGCCATAAATATGTGATCAACCAGGTGTGGTAGAATCATCTATAACAGATACCCCTGTAATGTGTGAGGTCATAGGGGTCACATGATGGCCGAAATAATTATATCCATCCCAGAAGTGGAGTATTGAAGACCCAGGTGGAAGAAATAGCCACTCATCAGTAAAATACAATGATCAATCTCTACATATGACTGCAAATATACATATAGTAGTCCCGGATACGTAAGAGTACAATGGCCATGAATAGGCATGATATACAAATGTCATGTGTGGTCATCGCCATGTACAATATACAATGAATCAATATCTCCATAATCGATGAAAATATTTGATATACACTGGAATATGGTCATGAGAGCTGACATCTCATGAATACTGGCACGATCAAGGAGGTAGCATATGTGGAATGCCACTAATCTCATAGATCTTCTACACAAACCCCTACGAGTACGTTTCCTATCATGTGGACAAAGGTGTCAAGGTCAAGCATGATAGTCCATCGTCTAATTACCGGTCATTGATGTATACTGTTAACAAACGAGAGATATCCCACCGATAATGATAATGGGAATCAAGGTACATAGTGTAATATAATAAGTGTGAATAGATGTGTTGAGGTCGAACACTTGAAAGAATCCATCGATCAGGGGACATTGATGTATTCCCAAAATTGACGATGGCGAGAGAACCTACCACTGATGACTGTAAGTCTCAAGGAAGTCAAATGACTCTATACTCCTATTCTATAGTAAATGATCTGAAGTTGATGGAATGGAATCCGCTAGAAGGAGGGCATTAAGACATCCCCCATAAACAAACATGAGGTACTTAGCAATGTTGTATAATGTGGAAGAACTCGAATGAACAATATGTGCAAGGACCAGTAACTGTACTGGGAATAGCTGACATGCAAAGTCAAGATAACTGAGGAATAGCCGACTCAGGATTCAACTTCCTTTGAACAAGAGCATAAGGAAAATGGTGACTGAAGGTAGGCAGCATGGACTCGATATGAAAACTGGGACATCTCTGTGACACACAAAGCATCGACAGAGGCTCCATAGGGACAGGAAGCATAACTAGTCGGTGGAGCTAAACTTAGAGTAATGAGTACAACTCCTAAATTCAAACTAACAACCCAAGCAATGGATGTGATATATAGTGCTATGTTCGAAGGCAGCACGACTCGACAGCTGCCAAAGATAATATCATTTCTCATTTGTCTTTTTATGTTTTTTAATATTTTTGGACTTTTTCAGATGTTGAAAAGCTTGAAAAAGAATAAAAGTCCTTTATAGTGTACATCCAGGAGGAGATGAGTGTCATGGGAAAGAAAACTAGTTCCAAGCAGTTGAACATACCTATGCTCGATGCAAGGAAGCATGTGTACGATAAGGACACTCAGGGGAAAGTATCCTCCCGGTAAAGGGTGATCAAGCTACAAAGGATATGTAAAAGGCTCTACTTGGCTAGGATTGAGACAAGCTTTGACTACATGGCTTATTACTCGGATGAGGGGAGCCGGTGTAAATCTCAATAAGGCAAGAAAAACTCATGAAATGCAATCACAACTTGATATACAAGGGAGTACCTGTGGCGAATTGTCGGCATAATGTTAAAGAGGAGTATGAAGCTCTTGCTCAAGGACATGGCGGGACTATAAGGGACTCCCCAAACCTAAAGGAGAAATCTCAGCATGGGAACCAAATGCAAATAGGATCTAACTAGGGCACCCATGTATAGGAAATGTCTACCACTTACATAATGTCACTTATAGTAGAAGTATGAAGGTTCTGCAACATCGTGCAGTGGGTTCATACCTAAGGTCAAGATGAAACGGTCATAAGGCAATGCATAAATGCAAGCGGATGTGAAATCCTAACATATATCCCAGTTTGATATTATACCTGTGATAGGCACAAACGGGTCAAAATCTTGGTCAAAACACGCTCAAATCAGGTCCCTACATAAAATATTATGCCAGACGGTCCAAAAATAGTCAATAATGGTCCAAACTATAGGAAAGTGGGTTAAAATTTCTATAAAATAGTGAATTTTTTTTTCCATACCATTTGGAATTTTACCCCACATAGTGTTTTTGAACCAAAAACTTGAGAAGCTGATTCCGAGAGCCACGATCCGTGAAATCACAAACCGTTTGGATCAGGTGAATCCTCATGCCATTCTCATTCATTTCAATGTTTTTATTTCGTTTTTTCATGGTCAATTTTTATTTTTATGCCATCTCAAAAAAGCAGGTTTCGTCCCACGCAGAAAATCAGCTGATTTCCATGTATAGGGATCGACATATGCATAAAATCCTTCAATCCCCACATATGTATGCAGTTGTTTTCAAAATAGATGCGTATAAGGCCTCGTTTAACATTTTTAAAGGAAAATACTAATGCAACTCTAAATTTTTTGTGCAGGATGGTGATTGAGTGGCGTGAATGTGAGGATGAGAACTTTGATAGGGCTATGAAAGGTGATTTAAAGGCCTAACGAGCTTTGGGGGATTATGGTTTGTACAAATTATGGCATACTTGGTAGGTTGAGAGCCAAGCCAAGACTACTCCAAATGTGGGTAGACTATTGGGATCCTGATACAGAGATAGTCCAGCTGGATGGGATGCCCCTCAACCTTGAGGTTGCATATATATATTTCATTACAGGAATCTCCCGCAGAGGGGAGGTGGTCAACCTATGAGATCATGGGTTAGGAGGTGGACTCATGATAGAGGAATACATTGCAATGTACTACCTCCCTGATACAGAAAAGGTTGGGAGGAAAATCCCAAGGAACTTGATCCAGAACCTAAGGATGAAGGCCATACTATTGGTACTTGGAAGGATTATAGGATTGTCATCCCTTCATAAAAAATCTAGACCATTGATGTACTATGCAGTGGAACGCATGAGGCCGACCATCTATGATTGGAGTACCTCACTGCTGGGAAACATGAAAAAAAGTTGACAGAATGCAAGATGGGAAGGGTAAGAAACTTCGGCTTCGCAAGCATCTTGAGTACCTCTTTATTTGAGCATGTGTCGAGCCTAATCCCAAGAGTGGATATCACTCCTCACGATGCTCGGGATCCATCTCACCTACGCTGGGCGAATGTGATGCAGAGACTAGAAGGGGACGAGAGAGCAACCCCTACCCAACATACTTCTTCCTTTGGTGGCGCAGGAAAGTCATAGCCATAGATGAATACCCCTACGAGGGGATAGACTTTCGTGGCGACCATGACATTCCCATTCCACCAGGATCTGCATATGGATACAAAAGTAACAATCCCGACTCTATCTTATTTTTGAATTATTAATTTTTTGTGTTTTTTGATATAGTGAAATCAAAAAGACATGTTTTTGTGTGATGCCATATATTGATACTTGGTCATATATACGTGGATGTTGGTCCTCGATAGCTAAATGGTTTCCCTCGTCATCATTGGAGGGGTAGGGGTGATGACATAATAGGTGTGGATGCGGAGCGTATGCTCCAAAACATCCATATGAATTTCATTCGCCTGACACACAGAGTTCCCATGGAACAAGTCAAGGACTTACCTGAGGCTATGCAGCGACAGGTGGTGGTTGTACCATGTGCATGGGTTTTCTTATTCTAACAACTAGCTAGAACTGTCGTGTTTTATTATGATCAGCACCCTCCACGGGCTTAGAGGCCTAGATGTACTTTTTATTGTATTGACTGTGTAGTATATTTTGGTGGCTCAAAAGCCCCATTTTTGTATTATGACAATATGTACTGTAACACCACGTTTTGGACTATATTTTAATGAAAAATACTTATGATGATAATTTATTTATATTTACATGTGTAAATGTGTTGTGAATGCTATAATGTGTGTGTATCAAATGCCAATATAGTACGTAATTTGCATATGAATCAACAACTTGATTATAATTTCTCGGAATGTGAATAGATGTAATGTTCTCAAACTATTGTTCTCTAAGTTGGATCACTAATACAATACACACCATTTAACTATAAGACCACTAACTACAATTCAAGACATATCTCAAGAGACCGAATACCATGCGAGATGGCAACGCGTAATAACTATTGGGCAAAATTTCGTCTTGAATAATTTACCTAATATTTAATTATCAACTGGGGTTAGTAGGCTTAGATTTTCTACAAAATATATACGAAGGTAGAGAGTGTCGCGGTAATACTTTAATAAGGCAAGATTGAAAGATCTTAAGTTGAACTCCTAAGGAGCTAACTTAGTTAATTTAATAAAAACAGAGGTCTATGAAGAGTAACATCAAACTATTTATAAATGTTCGGATATAAGCAATGTTATGATAAATGAACTATTCTATTTTGAGAAAGTGACTACATTAAGAAGAATTCACAATATTATACATACACTAACTAAAGTACATAAATCAGCCAAATCATCTTAATTCCACTCTCCTTGATTATTTTGAGGGTAAGCATTTACTGTAATAGGAAATGGGGCAGGAGAGGTATCAAAATGGCTCTCAAAAGAACTATAAAAGATGAATGGAATTAAGTCTAGTTTGATCTCAACAAAAATGTGCAAACTGAGAAATGTCCAGTTACAAGAAATAGTAAACATGATTGTTTATGAATAAACACCTCCTTCTCACAAAATACTATACAAAAGTAGACATGATTTATAGTCAAACAAAAGACTTATGAAAAGTGATCTAAATTCTATCTTATAAATCTTTAATTACATGATTAAGAGGACAAGTGGTATTATGTGTAAAGCACTTAATCTATTAATATATGTAACTTAGACCTCATATACAAGGGAACAACTTAAATCAAAATATCAATTACATATCAATACAATGAGTTAAATTACATAATATAATTCCTATGCAAAAGGTAAAAAGAAAGAGGAAAGAGAAATAAGGTTTAAAAAGGAGTCTACACAATCTTATCTAAGCATCTTTAAGAGAAAATATAAACATTATCTAACCTTTATCATCAAGACAAAATCAGAAAAAACTAAGAAAATAATCTTTAAAACAAGTTAGAAACACATAGGATTGAATGAACGATTGTATAACAGGTGGAAATGAAGGTCCATATAAAGGGTGGAACAAACTGTCTGTATGACAGTTTGTTTGAAGAAAATGCTTAAAACTTTAAGGAAACAGTAAATTTAAATGCTTTATTGAAGGGCAGCTGCCTCATGCATGTACTACTGCAATGTAAAAGAAAGAAATAAACCTACTTTAATGATTGAATTCAATAGCAATATAACCTAAGCTAATTTCATAATTCAAAACATCATTTAAAAAACTAACATACTCTTAAGCAAATTCATGATACATACTGAAATAAACAGAACTAGATTCACTATAATTTAATCAAAGGAATTTAATCTAAAAATCAAGCAATGAATTATAAAGACTTTGCAGAAAAACTTGAAAACTGTATTAGACACAACCGAATCTAAAGGCTATTCTAAATGCAAAAGAATC
The DNA here is from genome assembly GCA_001517045.1 of Pseudotsuga menziesii. Taxonomy (NCBI): domain Eukaryota; kingdom Viridiplantae; phylum Streptophyta; class Pinopsida; order Pinales; family Pinaceae; genus Pseudotsuga; species Pseudotsuga menziesii. The sequence continues at coordinate 248,100 of LPNX010947787.1, forward strand.
TGAAATCTATTTTAAGTGCAACCGGTTGCTACTTGATAAAAGAAACCTACATACTCAGCATAATATTAAACTGAAATCTATGCTACAAGAAACATGAATGGTTACAGAAACAAAACTACACAAACAACTTATAAGAAAAATTATACTAATTGTAGAGTAAAGAAATAACAAAACCTACACAAAGAACTCTGTTTGTTGGGGGGCCCTCCCAGTGAACAGAGTAATGCTCTTCTTAATCACACACGATCATACGCAATGCAACAGAACTTTCATTAAATTAAAAGGGTAGCGTTACAAAGTTTTCAGACTGAACTGATTGTACCAAATAGAAGACAGAGACTCAAAAGACTCATAAGAATACTAGTTCTAAATCACATGACAACGTCTATATATACATTATTTGATAGAAGGTGCGAAAGTCGACACTTTAGTGGTCGAATGCTCTTCATGATAAGGCAGTCATTATGGTAAATAAGTGTGCTTACAACTAACAGATGGCGGTTCCTCTTCCCTCGCAGATCGTTTTCCCTCTGACGCGCGATGTGGCTTATGACTTCAATCCAAATCAGAGCCGGCGTCAAAGTGTCACGCAGAGATGTGAGATGGACACCTCTTCCAGAAGAAGACTGATGTTGAGATGCTGGTGTGTGGTGATGACAATTCCTGGTCGTTTCATGCCTTTAACGCACAGAAATATACTACCAACAATGCGCGGTCTATTTGGTGATCTGGAAAACAAGATGGATACTCTCTCCATATATCTAGCTGAACGTGTGTCTGTTTGTTAGCCTACCTAAAGACCATATAACCTGCAAACAATTATACACATGGATTAATACATCGAATGCGCATCATATTATGTCAATTTTAACCATTGAAACCGTAAAATGATGATAATAAACAAAATTGACATAAACGTTAAATTCATTCATACCTGAGGCTTGAATGGTGAGCTGCATGGTGCAAAAGATGCTAAAAGGTAACAAAATATGAATGAACATTTAAAGTATTTAACCCAAAAATGGTGACAAAATGGGGATCAACATTTCCCCAAACCGAAAGAATACCAGGTCCCACTGGTCAAAGCAAAAGATATCATGAGGAAGGAGGTAGAGTTGCGTCAGCAACTACCTCCAACTTTGATGAAACGTACTGTTTGAATTTCAATTTCTTAGCCTAAGCCTTCAAAAGAGCATGCCTTGCTTGTTGATCCCTCTATGATATGCTAACGGTTTTGTGGTGATATTCCATATTCTTAATTTGTAACCGCAATTCTCCGTTTTCCTCACGAAGCTCTGAAATTAACTTAACATGTGCTTCATTTTACTTCGTCAATTGAGTTAACTCAGAAGTTAACTGAGCTAATGTTGGTTGTGGTGGTGTACATGGCTCTGGGGAATGGTTGAAATCCTCTAGAGGTGTCATTTCTATTGAAGGCAGATCCAAATTGATAGTAGGAAGGGGGTCTTTAGGGATGATACCCTGAACAGATGCAGGAATGTCCATCTGATCGGCGTCCTTGAGTAACTCGACAGAAAGGCTGGCTAGTGCTAAGAGGGATGAATTTGGGTCCTTGGCCTCATCATCTAGATGACCAGTCTACTCATCAAGCTGTACTATGGTCTGGGTACTGGGCTGAAGCTTGCGTTGAACGTTTTTAGCTTTCTGTCTTTTAGTACGAGGTCATGAAAAAGGCACAAATTTAGTGGACACGGGACTAGCAGGGGTATCTTGCACATGTGAACTAGGTTCTAAGACATCTTCATCAAGGTGGACAATACTGGCATTTTCATTTTCTATGGGTGAGGTTGGTCTTGACTCAAGATGAAAATGACGATACCCTTTACGAATAATAAGGTGGGGATTAAGCACTTTGAACACAAAGGTTTCCCAAGACTGGTTTTGTTCTTTAAGCTGATCCAGAATTAACAGTTTGATTAAACTGTGGTGGTATAGACTACTCTTGGGATGAAGGGTATTCCTTCAGACCAAATTCGACATTTTCTCTAAGCTATGACGGAGAAATAAAGGGAAATTCAAACATCTATTATCAACAAAGTGGGCTAATAACTGAAGGTGACAAGACTTAAAAACGTTGAACTTACCTTCGCAGGTAACCAAATGAATGATGACTGTCAAGGGCTTGATATATTCTTGCCTTATCCAACTATAATGGTAGCCTTTCATAGCTATTACATGTTGGAACTCAAGCTTCAAAGAAAAATTATGTGATGCTCGCAGAACGAACAAATGTTTGTGCCACCATTCACCCTCTCGGGGAAGCTTAGTGGCGTAGGCAATTGTCTCTTCAATGACTTGAAAAGAAAGGTGACCTACTCTGGCCATCCCCCATCCAACCCCATTGTAAACAACAATGAGATATCCTCATCATAACCTTGCAGCGAATGGAGGAATGGGTTCCAACTGGCTCGAAAAAACACTTCCCTACACTCCCTAAACTCTGTCCTTTGAAACAGATCTTGGTAAATTTCAGGCTCAAATGGGTTCGGCATGATGGAAACAGAGGAAGGAATACAGGGTTTCTAGGAAAGGTGGCTAAAATGTTCTACAGTAATAATAGTTAGTGATGGTGATGGAATTGAAGAAGGTTCACACAGTGCTAGTTTTAAAGCATGTCACATTCAACCTACCAAACGATCATGCAACCAGCTCGGCATGCCTAAACGATCGTGCCATTATGGCAATCTTCAGAACGTGTGTCGTCTAAAGCGCGTGATTGAATGAATTTATAATTTTTTACTTGGTTCAACCATGTCCAAAGCAAGCTTTGGACAGGTTGAACGTGTAACTTAATGCATTTGTATAACCAAACTCATAACCATAACCTTAGTTCAATGAGGAGAGCGGCTTATCTGATAGCTTATGTGTGCGAACGGACAAAGAGGATAATGATAATGGCAGAGCCATGATAACTAGAAGGTACCCTAAGGTCGTATCATATCCATTTAGGGGTAATAAAATCATACTAGATCTAATTCGTACCATCATTAATCGACATTAGTCATAATATCATATAGATGTGACCCTAATGATATGACTTGGATTTTTACCCAATAAAATTAAGACAACACTTAATCATAGGTATGAAAATATCATAAAAACGTTTATTCAGCCTGTCATTTGACTTCTTATTCATACCGACATTCGACCCTTCATATGATCCTTCATACATATTTTCATATGAAATAACTCTTTAGCATTCTTGCTTATTCATCCATGATTTTAAAACCAATTTCTCTATCTGTATTATCCTGCAAACACTTTATCATTTGGAAATGAGTCTTTTATAAGTAAAAGATGAAGACAGACAATCAGCTAATCCTCCCCCAAACCACATATATGGCATGTCCTCAAGCCATGCAAGAAAACTAAGTAATTTCCAAAATAAATTAAGAAAGTTTAGTCATGCTGCTGTAAGTATGTAAAAATAAAGAAAAATTAACTAACAAATGGAAAGGATTCAGATATATATATTGAAAAATAACAGTGCTCAAATATATAACTGTATAAATTTATCATCTACCATGTGATGAAGAGATAAGTGAAAGGATCATAGGGAAAACTAGTCACCCTTGCCTTGTTGTAAGATATCTTTTCATCTCAAAAATTCTTGAGCTCACATTCGAATTTGTAGGAGTTTGCAGCTATGGGTCCCATTTCTGGGATAAACATATCCTAGGTATTGATTGAATTCAGATTGTCAGATCCAAGGCCATCGTACAGTGATTCTTTAATGACATCATAAACAAGAGGCCTAAACATATTTTATTGTTCAACCATGTGCCTAGTGGTGCATTAACCAGATCTCTTTTACCTAATATTGCCCCGCTTCCAGTAGGCCTGTTTAGTACCCCGACAGGTTTATCTTGGTACCATGCAAGTGAATCCCCGTTGCCAGCGAGCCTGTTCAATACCCCGACGGGTTTACTTGCATTTATTGAACTTCCTTATTGTTAGGTTGTTACTTAGCATTGACCCTCTACCAGTAGGCCTGTTCAGTACCCCGACGGGTTTGCCTTGTATAAATATTATGAGTATAGGAAGTCGATTGGTACTAGAGGCTGCTAAGCCCTGCCAAACACATGAGTTAAAAAAATTTCTTTTCATAAAATGGCCTTAATTATAAATCATGTCAAAAGAGAATAACTTAAAGGTGTTCTTGAGCCTTTCAGTCCATTTTCTTTAGAAAATATAATGTTCCCCACAAGCAAAATTTCCACTTATCTAAAAAATATTTAAGAGTCAAGTTTTGATAACAAGTGGAGATGAGCTAGTAATCTCTAGGTATTAAAACTCTGGAAAACATGATAATTGAAATGGATCTTTTGAGCACTTTCTAAAGTAATTAGGAATGTACATATCTGAATCAAACCATCATATATAAAGCATAACAAAATCATAAAATAAATTGTTTGAGAATTAAATTTCAATATCAAGATTAGTGTTTGTTTTTAGAGCACTTTTCCTTTTCAGATAATATCCTATAGAAAAGACCCATTTGTAACTGAATTTCAAAACCATTTATTAGATGACTGATTTTATTCTTGAAAACATAGAAGAAGAGTCCCCTAGGATTAGACATGACTCTTATTTATTCAAAGAGATATACATATACTGACATATTTACAAATGGTGATGACCTATACAAATTTTTTAAGAATCAGAAGGAGGGAGAGTCTTTGGAGAGAGCAGTCCAACGATTACCTCTATCTTGATAGGATCCATCTTGATCCCCTAGGGAAAAACATGATGCCCCATGCAAATATAACATGGAGTAATTTTATTTAATGGACATTCCTGTCGAGGATGTTTAGTTTTACATGTTGGACACACATTTATTTTTGCTGCTCGTTCTTGTTCCTGGTTCTTTATGTAGGTTTGGTTTCTAGAGTGAGTGTACCTAGAAGGTTTCTTTTGAGGTGGGAATGGGGAAACCCAACATACTTTTCCTGGAGAAATATTACTTTGATAACTCATTCTTTCATTGGTTCTTATAGGAGTAGGGGATGCTACTATGGATGTGTCAATTTGAGGGGTTACTATTACCAAAGAGAGCTTTCACCTAGGTAAGGTCAATAAAGTTTAGCTTCCTTACTTTAAGAGTTAGACTTTGTTACTTAGTGGAAGATTAAGAGGTTCCCTAGTTACTTCTTTTTAAATTTTGTCAAGAACAGGGCCCTTAGGTCCTCTTGCCAGGATCTCTATAATTCTCCCCCTTGTAAGAATCTCTTTATGTGCCCAACAAAACTACTTCCTATAAGTGTTTTTTCTTTTTTTCAATGACTTTTCACGGAGTTGATGGTTGAGGTAAAAATGTTTCTAAAAACCTAACAAAATTTTACTATCTTAATGAATCTATCTTATACTACTACTGGATTTGGGGGTTCCTCTTATAACAGATGCGCATGTTCTTACCTCTCATCTTACCGCTCCCCCATTACTAGCCTGCATCTATTCTACCTTACGGAACAACTCCCCGGCAACGGCGCCAAAAATGTTGGGCAAAATATTGTCTTGAATAATTTACATAATATTTAATTATCAATTGGGGTTAGTAGGCTTAGAGTTGCTACAAAATATATGCGAAGGTAGAGAGTGTCGTGGTAATACTTTAATAAGTCAAAGATTGAAAGATCTTAAGTTGAACTCCTAAAGATCTAACTTAGTTAAGTTAATAAAAACAAAGGTCTAGGCAGAGTAACATCAAACTATTTATAAATGTCTGGATATAAACAGTGTTATGATAATGAACTATTCTATTTTGAGAAAGTGACTACATCAAGAAGAATTTACAATATTATACATACACTAACTAATGTACATAAATCAACCAAATCATCTTAATTCCACTCTCCTTGATTATTTTGAGGGTAAGCATTTACTGTAATAGGAACTGGGGTAGGAGAGGTATCAAAATGGTTCTCAAAAGAAGTATAAAAGCTGAATGGAATTAAGTCTAGTTTGATGTCCACAAAAATGTGCAAACTGAGAAATGTCAAGTTACAAGAAATAGTAAACATTATTGTTTATGAATACACAATTCCTTCTCACAAAATACTATACAAAAGTAGACATGATTTATAGTCAAATAAAATACTTATGAGAAGTGATCTAAATTATATCTTATAAATCTCTAATTACATGATTAAGAGGACAAGTGGTATTATGTGTAAAGCACTTAATCTATTAATATATGTAACTTAGACCTCATATACAAGGGAGCAACGTAAATCAAAATCTCAATTACATATCAATACAATGGGTTAAACTACATAATATAATTCCTATGCATAAGGTAAAAAGAAAGAGGAAAGAGAAATAAGGTTTAACAAGAAGTGTACACAATCTTATCTAAGGATATTTAAGAGAAAATATAAACATTATCTAACCTTTATCATCAAGACAAAATTAGAAAAACTGAGAAAATAAGCTTTAAAAGAAGTTAGAAACACACAGGACTGAATGAACGACTATATAACAAGTGGAAATGACGGTCTGTATAAAGGGTGGATCATACTTTTTGTATGAAAGCCTGTTTGAAGAAAATGCTTAAAACTTTAAGGAAACCGTAAATTTAAATGCTTTACTGAAGGGTAGCTACCTCATGCACGTACTACTGCAATGTAAAAGCAAGAAATAAACCTACTTTAATGATTGAATTCGATAGCAATATAACCTAAGCTAATTTCATAATTCAAAACATCATTTAACAAACTAACATACTCTTAAGCAAATTCATGATACAAACTGAAATAAACAGAACTAGATTCACTATAATTTAATCAAAGGAATTTAATCTAAAAATCAAGTAATAAATTATAAAGACTTTGCAAAAAAACTTGAAAATTGTATTGGACACAACCAAATCTAAAGGCTATTCTAAATACAAAAGAATATGAAAATTATTCTAAGTGCAATTGGCCGCTACTTATGAAAGAAACCTACATACTCAGCATAATATTAAACCGAAATCTATGCTACAGGAAACATGAATGATTACATAAACAAAACTACACAAACAACTTATAAGCAAAATTATACTAATTGCAGAGGAAAGAAATAACAAAACCTACACAAAGAACTCTATTTTTCGGGGGGCCCTCCTAGCGAACAGAGTAATGCTCTTGTTAATCACACATATCATACACAACACAACAGAAATTTCATTAAATTAAAATGGTAGCGTTACAGAGTTTTCAGACTAAACTGATTGTACCAAATAAAAGACAGAGACTCAAAAGACTCATAAGAAGACTAGTTCTAAATCGCATGGCAGTGTCTATATATACATTGTTTGATAGAAGGTGAGCAAGTCAACCCTTTAGTGGTTGACTGCTCTTCATGATAAGGTAGCCATTATGGAAAATAAGTGCACTAACAACTAACAGATGAAAGTTCCTCTTCTCTCGTAGATCGGTTTCCCTCTGGCGTGCGATGTGGCTTATGACGTCAATCCAAATCAGAGCCAGTGTCAAAGTGTCACGGAAAGACATGAGATGGACACTTCTTCTAGAAGAAGACTGATGCTGAGATGCTGGAGCATGGTGATGACAGTTCCTGGCCGTTTCGTGCCTTTAACACACATAAATATACTACCAATAATGCGCGGTCTATTTGGTGATCTGGATAGCAAGCTGGATACACTCTCCATATATCTAGCTGGACACGTGTCTGTTTGTTAGCCTGCCTAAAAGACTATATAACCTGCAAACAATTATACACATGAATTAATACAACGAATGTGCTTCATATTATGTCAATTTTAACCATTGAAACTATAAAATGATGATAATAAACATAATTGACATAAACATTAAATTCATTCGTACCTGAGGCTTGAATGGTGAGCTGCATGGTGCAAAAGACGCCAAAAGGTAACAAAATATCCATTAATATGTAAAGTATTTAACTAAAAAATGGTGACAAAATGGGGACCAACAATAACTCAATCACTGTACTATATTCAACAATGTTGTTCAATGAAGGCCATAGACATACACCTCCTAAAGACAAAACCTAACCCGTAGGACCATAAATCACCCAAGCAGCCAAAGCTGAGTTTTGAGTGTGGCGGCTGGTACCATCAGTGAATCCTACATATACCAAAGACTCTGTCGACATCTGCCACAACAAATGGAATCAAGTCAACCAACTTGATCACCATAAGGGAACCAAAACTAGACTATGCAACTGTACAATAATATACAAAGTATCAGTCCTCGTTGAGAATTACACATAGTAATTTTTAATATAAATCCCATTTATAAGCTCCGCCAAGGTTGTCCCTTCATAGTTGAATATCTCGTAAGCACCTTTCTCTAATACTCTCTTAACCATGTAAGGCCCATGCCACATGGGTTAAAACTTCCCCACTCCTAACGGTTCACTAGCTTGGTCCCATAAGAGAACCAAGTCACCCTCACTAAATTTCTGGGGATGAACTTACTTATCATACTAGGATTTAATGCGATGCTTATTAACCTCAAGAGCCACTAAAGCATCCTGACGTAGCTCATCAAATTGCTCTAAGCGGACCAGGCATTCCTTTAATGCAGAAGTCTCCGGTGAAAGCTCCACGGCTAGCTTCAAAGAAGGAATTTCACATTCAATAGGTAAAATCGACTCCACGCCATGTACCAACTGATATGGGGAAAAACCGGTGGCAGTCTTAACCGCAGTTCAATAAGCCCACAAAGTAGGATATAACATAATATTCCTATTGGTCGTGCTTGCGTCATGGTTCGTTGGAGAATGGACTTAAGTGATTTATTCACTGCTTCAACCTGTCCATTTGCTTTAGGATAGTAAGAAGAGGAAAACTCTTTCTTATACCCTAACTTCAAAGACAACTCAACCATCATCTTATTTTGAAATTTCTTGCCATGGTCAGTGACAAGCTCCTTCGGGATACCAAATCAGGTGATAATTTGATTGAATAAAAAATGTGTGGTTGTCTCACCGTCGGCATTGATTTCTGGGAATAGCCTCTTCCCATTTCATGAAATAATCAACAACCACTATGATGTGATGATTCCCCCCAACTAAAGCTGGGTTTCAATCCATAAAATCAACTTCCCACTTCGTGAAGGGACCGACGGTGATAATCGGATGTAAAGGGGACTGATGCAAGAGCATGTTCTGTGCAAACACCTGGCAAGGGTGGCACTGCTTGACCGCATTGCCACAATCCTTGAATATTGATAGCCAAAAATAACCTTATCTCAAAATCTTTTGAGTTGTAGAAATCCCAGATAAATGACCACCACACACCCCTCCATGGAAATCATCAAATCACACTCATCCTCTTCATGGGTTAAACATCAACGTAAATTGGAATCAATGCCATGACAATACAAAGTGTCATCAACAATGAGGTAATTCTTCGCTACATGACATAATTGTCGATGCTCATCTCGCGAGAGGTGAGAAGGAACCTTCAAATTTTGAAAATAAACAATAATGTCCCGATACCATGGGTCTGTATTCAAAATGAGAAAAATGTGCTCATCAACAAAAGAGTCCTCATGAACCTCTCCTTCATCAAAACTAGGAAAATCATATATGAGCTCCGCAAAAATTAATGACTTCTTTGACTTCGTCGAAACAAACTCGAGGTCAAATTCTTGCAATATCACACTCCACTTATTGTATTCCCCCCCTATCATCCTTCTTGTGAGGATGAACTCAAATGGATTAATGTGAGCCACAACCAAATTTTGGCAAATAAGGATATAATTCCTTAAACGTTAGACCACATGGACGATAGCTAGGGCTAGCTTCTCGACATGAGTATAACGAAGCTTCACATCAATAAGATTTTGGCTAAGATAATAGATGACATGTTCTTGGATCTCCTCATCATATTGAACCAAGGCCATACTAATCATATCTTGAGACGCGACCACATATATAAAAAATTCACGACTATAGTTGGGTGGACTCCTAGGGTCGCTCATCCCAAATAAATGGTGTGTCTTTCTTCAATAAACGCATGAAACCCTTAGTCAAATTGGAAAAATTGACCATGAATATTTGCAAGAAGTTTTCCATCCCTTGCAAACTCTAAATATGTCTAATATTACACGGGGGAGACAATTGAAGTATTGCCTCAACCTTTAAAGGGTCAATTCTAATGCCCTCCTTGGAAACGATGAACCCTAGTAAGCGACCTAATTTCATGCAAAATATGCACTTATGAGGATTTAACCGAATTTGATATCGACGACATCTTTCAAAAACCAAGCAAAGATGATCAGGATGACGCACCCTCAAACAAGAGTGAGCAACTAAGTCATCAAGATAAACTTCAATTATGATTTTAAGGTCGTGAAAGAGAAGGTCATAGCCCATTGAAAGGTATCTATGGTGTTTTTAAGGTCGAAGGACATATTCCTCTATACAAACATACCCCAAGGACAAATGAAAGCATTTTTATGTTGATCCTAGGGTTTAATCTGGATCTAATTATATCCTAAAAAGCCATCCATAAAAAATAAAACCTCACTCACCACACACTCATACAAAATTTGATCAATAAATGGTGTGGGGAGGTTATCCTTAGGATAGGGTTGGTTCAAGTCTCTGAAATCAGTGCATACACGGATCATTCCTTGCTTCTTGTCAATCAGAATGGGATTTGACACCCATTCATTCAATGGAATGGGATAGATGAATCCATCCTTAAGCAACTTCTCTACCTCTGCCTTAATAGAGGGTGCTTTCCTAGGATTCATCGCACACAAACGCTGCCAAACAGGTTTAGCATCTGGATAGGTTTTAATTTCATGTTCAACAATGTGAGGATCAATTCCTGGCATCTCCTCATATGACCAAGCGAAAACATCTTGAAATGATTTAAAGAGTTTGGTGTATGTCTCAACCTCATCGAGTGAACAATCCGCCCCAATGTACACATTCTCAATCTTTCCAGGATTTTGAGAAATGTTGATAGGTATAGTAGGTGACAAGTTGGTCATGTTCCCTTCGGCATACTTACTAGGAGAGCCTAATGGGACCATGGTCCTACCAACTTTATTGCTCAGAATCACCCTATAGTCATCACACTCTAAATGATCAAGCTTAGGAAGCAAATAAGATCTGTGATATAACTCTCCCCAAGGTTGTTCTAAACCATACATGGCTTCGAGAATAGCTTCATCCGCTGGAAAAATGTCATCGAAGCAGTCATGTGAGTGAGATGACGCAACCGTCCAAGCAGGAAGTGCTTAAGGGTCCTCCTCCTCCGTCTGCGAAAAGGAAGGACTAGGATCTACATTAAGACCAAGACTATCTTGATAAGATACCAATGCTGTAGATAACGGCATGTATGTCTTGGCAGGTCGAGAACCTTCATATGAAGTTCCTGGAGAAGGGAGATTTCCAAGTGCCCTCCAAATGCGAAGTATGAAAATGAATCGAACTCAATGATGACGAAGCTCTACCAAGACGAGAACCTGTCACAAGAATGGGTTCAGAACAATCCAAAGTTCCCATCAATGAAGGATACATGCCCACCCCAACATGCTCAGTTTCCGGCTGAGAATGACCAATATCATGGATAGTAGTTCCCGACGATGCTTTCGTACCAGAATTATCAAAAGATTTTTGATCTATCATAGCAATCCTCCCATCCAAAGGAAAACAAACTACCTAGAAGAAAGACGATGTGACTGCTTGCATATCATAAATCCAGTTACATCCCAGTAAAATATTATAGTCCAGGTACCCATCAACCACCTCAACCTCGATCGCTACGGTCTTACCCCCCAATTGGACCTCAAGGGAAGGAAGTATACCATGCAGTTGAAAATATGCTCCATCAAACACAGCCAACATGGTTCAGATTTTGACAACGTACGAGAACCCAAGCCCTTCCCACAAGCTAAAGACATCATGGAAGCTGCAGTGCCTTCATCAATCATTATGCGCTTGAAGGTGTTGTTCAAACAATCTACATGCACTAAAAGAGACACATAGTAAGGAAAACAAGGCTAGACTCAATGAGTTTCAAATTTAATCGTTGTGGAGGAATTCCCATCAACAACCCCAAGAGCAGACAATAAGGATTTCCTTTGCGAAGGGAAAGTCTGAAGAACTTCTAAAGAAGACATCACATAAGGAGTTTGGCCCAAATCCTCGACAATGGAATAGTTCTAGGTGGCTTGGGCATTAGGATTGTGCCCTGAATGCTTTAAGACTCCCTTAGGAATGTGAGATGGATCTTCATGCTTGTCACTAGGTTTATCAATATGCAAAAGGCTCTCGAGTTGAGCAGGTTCTTTTCCTAGGTCAAGTTGCGACGTACCATAATCCTTAGCTCGTGTCACAAAAATTTTGGCAGACATCATGTTGATGCAACCATGGCATCTTACGGCGTTCGGTGGATTTTAACTCCCACCAGAAGCACTTCCAGGGTCCGCAGTCCTCGAGTTCATATTTTGGTTTTGCGGTAAAGGATCCATTAATATAGTTGGGATTTGTGAAATGAACTTCGAGGCATATTCCATACGACGACACAAGTGAGTGGGGTGATATTCCCCACAGAGATTGCACGGGAACTTGACCTTATATTTAGAATTCTTGTCCCCCCCAGCATTACTATCGTTCTTGTCATCATTAGCATTTTTGTTCATATTCCCACCCTTTTGATTGATTCTACCTTTCTTCTTATTCCGTTCGGGTTGCTAGTTACCCTTCAGGTTTGGAAATTGCATAGAATGTACATTCATCATTTGAGTGGTATTAGACGAAGTCGTAGCTTGTCCCGACATAGGTTGGTTAATAGACAAATTATTAATTTGATTTGTAATTGAGTCTGCAGTTTTAGCACTTGCAGAGCCAACAATGCCATTGACATATGGCCCAGGTTTGAACTTCGGATGGAAATTGGACCTAGGTGCATTCGGAATAAACTCATGTAAGATCCTAGACTCGGCATAAATTAAGTCTAATTGTTGAGCTCAAAAGATACCATGTTCCTGATTCTGCACTATGGATGTGGAAACAACCTTCGTTATATAGGGCAATAACAATTTGAGGAACCACTCCAAAAGAAACTTCAGTGGAATGTGAGCCTTAATCAATCGCTTTTGTCTACAAATCTTGGTTTCTTGGGAAAGAAGGTCTTCTACGCATAGAGCACTTAGTATGCCCCTTGGACTCCCCTTGGCACTTTGTGGGATAGTTCTGCTCCTTGTGACTTAGCACATGAACTTGTGTTCAGTTCTTGGAATGTAGTCGGTTGAAAGAATCCATGCTTCATGTGGGCATTTTTTTTAGTTCTTAATGTTGAGAACATCATAGATATTGGATTGGCCCCTACGCGTTTATTTTGAATGTTTTGAGAAATTGGTGGTGGGACTTGAAAACTTGGATCATTTCTTTGATTGAAAGACAAGATGCTTGACAAACAAGATGCTTGACGTGGATCTAGAATCCATCTTGAAATGAGATAGAAAACCCAAAAACATTTAGGCCTTGGAGGCCATGGTTGCTGGCACATCCATCCAATAACATTGTTCTTTATTATTTTTATTTTTTATTAATTTGTTTTTAATGTGTGTGTGTGTGTGTGTATTTTATAAAGTATTCATACTCTCAAAATCTGTATCATATCGAAACTGAATCCGAATTTGAATTTTAAATCATATATAATAACTATGCTATGCATTGGATTGGAATTATGTTTTAGTATACAACACTGAATATGTTCCAGATGGATTCAAAACTACCTCCCAGTTTCATTTGTGAACATGGTAATTTGAGCAGCATAGTAAAAATTAGGAGCATCTTTTATTCTAATGTGCACCTTGGAAATGATTTGCATTGTTAAATTTCCCTAGCGATTAACTCGTTCACACAACTTCTATGGGTTGTTCCAAGAACATTAATGTGATATGGAATTTTTCAACATTAGCGTTGATGATACACAGTTTCACTTCCAAGTCGTTGTGTTAATGTGCTCTAGAACATGATGCATGCAAGCGTTTGGAAGAATGTAATGTCAGTTGTACATTGGGTATGGGTTGAAAATCTAGTGCAAGTGGTTTTTTAATAATGTAGGGTTGGGGAGAATGTACCACAGGAGTGTTCATCTTGCATACAGTAGTTCAAGATAATTAATTGTACCGGTGCATGAATTTTGCGCGCATGTTTAGAAGAAAAAATAAATGCAATAGATTTACTAACACCACAAAGAAAAAGTATTTCTAGAAGGAATAATTCCGAGTTTACAAAATTTAGAGTTGTTGCTAAAAGCAAAGCCTTCTACAGAGTTCTTTTTGTTGTTGTCAAACTCAGCCTTAAAATATGTGAGTAATTCCATTCATTTCAGGAGTTAGTTTCATTTGTTTACACACACACACACACACACACACATATATATTAACATAGCTAGATGTACACTTTTTTGAAATTTCATGAATTTATGTTTTGTTTTGTCCCCCCCATTTTTTTTACCCCTCTGGTTCCATATTTGCAACCATGGCTCTGATTCCATTGTGTCGGACCCTTCTGAGGTTGTTATTATTAATCTGAAGGTAATATAACAATTTACCATTGTATTCTAGTTATTCTAAGTTATTTTGTTCATAGCATGTAAAATATTTAAGCAGGTGTGCACAATTATCACAGGTTTAAGAAACTTGAAGATAACAATTTTGAAACAACTCTAACTATGGCTGAATTAAATAATTTATAACTTTTATTTTCTAAATGAACATAAATTTTACATTTCATATAATTAAAATACTTCTAGGATCGTAGTTTATCCAAGTAGACTTGTCCTTGCAACTTGCAAGCTCCCCTCTACCAGAAAACGCAACCATCCAAACCAATCTGCCACCCTGCCAACTAGGAAAGTCTCATCGACTTCCTAGCTCCAGAAACTATGTTCTTGGAACCCCCGATCCCAAAACCTAAGTACAGTCCAACTAGTCAATAAAATTATGCCACTTTAAAAATCAAACCTCCTCTTGCTAATGTTTTCCTCTTGTTCAAGATCCCCCCAAACCCCTCCCTTCTTCCCCCTATATTCTCCTCGTCGCATCAACTCTTCTTCTCAAATTTTCTACCTTTCTCCCCATCTTTAATGTTTATACTCCATTCTCATCCATTATGTGAGGAATCATTAACTCCATTAAATAACTTGTACTCGTATGTTTATTTGCAAGTCAACTAGTTTATAACATAAATAAAGTTACACCATCCATATCCATTTGGAGAGAATTGTATCTTAATAATAATATAACTAAATCAATATTCTTCCTTTTTACATTTCACCTTATTATTAAACTATACCTTTCACCTAAGTAACCTCATAAACTTTATTAAATAACATAGTATAATTATTCAATTACATCACTTCATGTCAAATCCCTTTTAAATAACCAAACAACCATTCTTTATTTAGCTATCCCCATGCATAGTAGCGAACACCTATTTAAATTTAAAACATGGTGAATATTAATTTATTAATTAAAGTATATTCTTTTAATTTCCCATCAATATTTATTGCATTATGAACACATTCGACACTCAACCGCATTATTTCAATTTAAACTTTAAATTATAATTTATTCATTAATTAACAAATAGTATATTATAATTCAAATTTTACTTAATTAGTATTGTATTCAACAATCAACCATAGTTGCAAATTGGATTTTACTTAAAATTTATTAAACTAGTTGATAATCTTATTAATACTGTTAAAATTATAAACACTCGTTAACACTTACTGAATATTTGTTAATCAAGTTAGTTATCATGTTATTAACACTAATTATCATTCTTAATATGCAGTTAATTATCAGTAACATTCATCGTTCAAGTTATTAATAAACTTATTAACCACTAACTAGCATTAATAGCATATTTCACCTTTTTCGACCATGAAGAATAATTAACCTTAATCACAATTAATTAAACATTCCTTCATAATCTTGAGGTAACAATATCATTTCATAACTAAGATATGTAATAGTATTTATAAGGCAATCATTCACAACCATATGCATCTAAGCAATTTTGATAGTGTATTAGATAATTTATACAACATAGGTAGGCTATTTATCTAAGCGTAGCTACTACTTACATAGCTCGTGTAGGTATACCAATACTACTTAACCACACATCACACATAATCACATAAATTACTATCTATCAACGCATACTTAAACATGATTTTGAAATGTCTAGTTGCTAACTTATATCATAATAAGATATGACACTGACATAATATATTTAGACACAACACAAGAATCAAGCAAATGTTTCGACACCCACTTAATAAGTTTCCCTTCTAAAATGTCCACAACATCCTATCTACCTACTTCACTCTATATAATTCACCACTAACTTCCACATCCTATCCTTCCTCTGCTGAACTACCCTAAAGCATCAACTACATGACCTAACTCCAATTAGAACCCGTAAGTGGAAGTGTCGACTCCATCGACCAATATTTCCCAGCAGGAACCCACTAGTCATCATCACACACCTTGGGGAGCGCATTGTAGCATAGCCCTCCCATGACTTTGGGTTTTGGGGATAAGGGGTGAGTAATGCCTCCACCCCTCCTAATGTAACAAGGGCCTATGTCTACATCAACATAGTGACTACGTTGTGACTGTCATACTCAGGTTTTGTCATCGAATAACCAATTTAGGCAGTTGAGTTTCTTGAAACCCACACCATCCCACACATCATGATAATAACAATAATCAGACATAAAAAACACAATTCATTCTCATACCATATCTGCCTTGGAATTCATACCATGGATGTACTTCCATTTTGTAGGGCTCAATTGTCCCTTAGTTCTTTTAACCTTGTCGGTCAATCTCATAACAAAAATTTCATGTAATTATCGTCATAAACATACGTATTTTGTTAATACAAACAAAAATATAATCATGTGTACCATACATATGGAATCATAATCATTTTGTTGAAACGTAACTTTAAATCGGTATCCAAGTACCATTATCTATTAAATTTCCATGGTACAGACATAATCAAAACATGATCATAATTCATAATATTAACACCACACACACATATATAATTTCCACAAAATAATAGATCCATATGTCCACAGAGACATCGACTGACGAAGTCCCACAATAATAAGCATATACAACAAGTAATGATAGTCTAGGTAATAAGGTCAAAACGGGGTGTTACAAACAGATCCACCTTCTGACATATTCATCTTAATTAAATGCTTCATTAAAAATACCTTGTTGGAAGGTGAGGGTTTTTCATAGAGCTTAGCCAATGAACCCATCACACTCTACATTGTCTTTTCTTTAAAAATATTGAAAGCCACTGATGAAGCTGAACACAACTGTATTGTTCCCAGTTTCTTTCTATCAAGAACCTCCCATTCCTCGTCCTTCATAGTAGTTGGTTGTTTTGTTTTTCTTCCCAAGAGTAGTTATAGATCATTCTAGTACAGATAGTCCTTCATTTTCATCTTCCATAACTTGTAGTTTTGACAACTATATTTTTAGACCCTAAAATTTCCTTCTTCTGTCATGTAATGTCCCTAAAATTTGTAATTTAAAAAATAAATGTAGGGCTAATAATATTTCTAAGGTATAAGAGACATATACACTTAACTTCATAATTGTAAAATATGTTAAGAAATTATACCTATGTTCATGTTTTTGTTTCCATTCTCATATGGTTTCTATTTTACGATGATTTTTCTTGTCGTTCTTTTACATACTTAGGTACTTGTGTATTGATATCTTATATCTGGTTTAATGCTGCTCTGATAATGTTTATGCATGTTGAAAAATTGTTATGTTACTTAGTTTTTATTTACTAAATGGCGAGGCTAACTTACCTCTGCATCTAAAGGGGAAGAGTGGTTGGATTTTTTCTTAACGACTCACTCAGAAAGGTGAGGAAATATTGCGATTTGGGATTACTTAGTTCTCACGAACTAATGCATGATGTATCTATGTTTATTGCAGGTATTACGTCGCTAAGCCTATGCTACATGTGCGTAAAAGAAAAGGAAAACACCTACCCCTAAAGGCTCTCTAACCCTAAACACTAAAGGAATTGTGGCATGGTATTAAAACACAACAAAATACTTATGAGGAAAAGTATAGAAAAAAAGATTTAAATTTAAGTTGTGGTTGATGATAGTTGTAATAGTTAATGTGCCCATGTGAAGGCTTCATGGCTCCTACACGCTGGAATGAGCAATAAAACCTATACTAGGGTTTTCACATCCATTCTGTGGTTATCGTTTTGTTTTTAGTGAAGGCAGGGGAGAGATCCATTGTTGGGGCTTCGCTCACAAAGGTGTGGTTACAGTGTCTAATTGAAATGCTTGACAGGTATGCATACTGCGCTCTAGTTTAAATGTACTGCACCTTCATTTTTTCATAACTTCTGATGCCTCTCTAGTTTTATTTCATGTTGGCTGAGCATGGGGAATCTTGCGACTGTGGAGAAAAAAAGGTTATCAGCGTATGTTGGGTAATCCCAAACAAAAAGGGCCTTTAACCACTATTGGGTCATTTATTGGGTTTGCAGGGGTTCTCTTTCTGTAGTTTGTAAAAGGCTTACCATTTGGGATTTGCCAGGGTTTGGGGAAAGAAATGGAAGCTCACACTAATCGTGGGTTCGAGGTTTTATATGACTATGGCATGTTCGACATTTTGTAAATGTAAATTTTCAGCTTTACTATGGTGAATGTTAAGCCCTATGTCAGGATTTCGATAATGGTACTATTACTCGGTTTATGCACTCTATAATTTGTTTAAAGTTATATTTTCGTGTTTTTGGTTTAAGGTCTATGCAAAATTTTAATGGTATACAAGGAAATTATGTTTTTGAAGGAGGCATCCAGTGCTTATTTGTGCCATTGCCAGCAATGGCATGATTGCAAAAATCTTACTGTTTATTTTTAGTTTGTGTAAAAAGGAAGATATCGAATGTGTGGCTCTCTAACTAGCGTTGTTTGGAAAATGATTTGAATCTAATCTTACTCTGCATTTTAAATTTGGTTTCGTTGTATATTTAGATGATTTTTATGTTACTTATATTTATTTGGGCGAATTCTGATGGGAGCACTGTAGATTCGTTATAATAATTGGGGTTCTGCGATTGATAGTGTTATTGCCAAAATAACACTATGGTAATATTGTTTCTTTTATTTGTTCGATTCGTGAAGACTATTTGCGGAAATCACGTTTATTGTAGCATCATGGGAAATTCCTAGCTTGGTTTCATTATTTAACTCTTAGATGAAATCCTAAGTGTTTGGTTATTTATTCGATGTATCGAATATATCGAATTCGTTTCTAAATGGCAACAGAGGAAAACCCCTACATTTGTTCATCGTTTATATTTTTTTATGTTTTGCTAATAGTTATAATTCCATCGTTGCTTATTTTAACACTATGGTTTCGATGATGGCCATAATATCGTGGTAATCCTAGGTTGCTTATATGGCATAGCCAGTGCATCTAGAATGGTTATATAATATATTTATTTCATGTAGTGCATAGGAAACTTTACGACCAATGCTTCTCGGATGCGATATTTGGTTTGATGGATGGTTTATTTGATAATATTTATTACCTTTTCTTTGTTCATTGTTCCACAGTTATGTTTTTTCTGAATTTGAGGAATCTGTGGTATTAGTTTCTTCTTGTTCTTGACAGTTTCAGACCTTTAAGTTGGTTTATCATCTGGAGTTCTCAGAAGAGGCTTCTTGAGAAGTCTTAACGGAGGTAATATCTATTTCAATGTTTTATTAATATTTAGTCTTTTTTGTTTTTTAGGGTTTCGGTCATCGGTTATGATTTTGCATGATCATAACCGACGACCGAAACCCTAAAAAACAAAAAAGTCTGAATATTAATAAAACATTGAAATAGATCTTACCTCCGTGAAGAATTCTTAAAAAGCCTCTCCTCAGAACTCTTGATGATAGATCGACTTAAAGGTTCGAAATTGTCGAGAAGAAGTTATTGCTTTGTTAAAGTTGTGAGCGATTGCGAATGCTCTATAATTTTATACTGAAGGGCTTTATTTTTTCTCTACTTTATAAATTTTATGTGAGGAAATTATATAGGTGTTGTGATATAGGGTTTATATATAGATAGATTTAATATTGTTTCTAAGTTTTGTGAAGGTTTGGTTACTAACTTTATTAAAAATAAATGTTTAAGTCTAGGCTAAACCCTAAATATATATATAAACTTTTTAAACACTATTTTAACATAATCTTTAGAACAAATTTATCCTAGATTCTATATAAGAATTTAAACTTAGATTCTATCTTAAGTAATAAAACAACCTAATACATTTATTCAAACTGATGAAGGGTAAAATTATAGCTCATAATACGAACCCAATGGTTGTAATCATAATCAAAATATAGATAATAGCTTGAAAATGTAGAAATATCTTACCTGCAATTATGCATCTTGTAATGGATAAACGAATGTGCATACTTCAACACCCAGAATTAATACAAAACACTTGTTATCTCTGACCTTAGGAACGATAACCATATAACTTTGGAACTACCATGTTCCTCGCAACCATGAACCAGAATTGTTCTTGTTTCTAATTCGGATCCCCCCGATATGGATCCAACATGCAAGTGATCTAGAACTCGTGAAGGTGAGGCTGATGTTGTTTGGAAATCAGGATTTGTACAAGACTACTTGGTTTTGGAAAATGCTCTCCAACTCCATCCAGGAATAATAATCTTATCCCTAAGCCTTCTCCTCGCTTTGTTCTGATAGATAATATTTTAGGAAAGGGCAGTTGGTTTAAAATTCAGTTCAATCAATAATTCATTATTTTCTTGAAAATAATATGTAGTTTGATTTTTATAGAATTAATATTTATTTTGTTTAACTAGGAACTTTGACTAGTTGAGCTTTAGAATAGAATATTATTTAAATATTTTAGTTTATGAATAATATCTACATAGAATCTTACTTATTATTTTAGTTACCTTTGTGTATATATATATATTCTCATATACATATTATATAAACTTTACTTATTATCCTTTATTATTATTTATGCACCATATATCATAGTTATTTATTTTGAAGCTTCCCTTAGTTTACATTATTTCTTTTATCAAGGCCTGAGGTAGGGTTTGGTCGGTCAACCAAGTTAGGTATCTTTAGATCCTCCTTGCATGTTGGATTACCTCATAATCATGGTGGTTATTCCAGTCCTTAATGAGAAGTAGATTTGAAAGTTCAATTAATCAACTTTCTCAGTACGGTCATACCTTCATGGCTCAGACTTCTAGATGCTTCTTGCTAACCACTCCTCCTTGGTGTAGGGGACTTGTTCAAGGCTTGGTGTAGGAAATTTATTCAAGGTAGGCTGAGTGTAAGGTCCCAAGAGGTGTATGAGTCAGTCCCAAGTAAGAATGAAAGGAAGTTTTCGAGTCCCAAGGTAGTTATCGGGGACCCAGTGAGACTTATAAATGTATCCTAACCACACCCATGAAGGAAGCTTTTTTATGTTCCTGGTTTATCAAAGAGTCTTCTTTCAATTTATTGCATGGAATTTCTACAATGTATGGCTAAGTTTAATGGTAAACAGCTGATCGTCATAAAATTAAGCCCTAAAATTGGTCAAGCTTTGGTAAAATAAGTACGATGAGGGTCGGTGCTATTCAGAGTCTTTCCAACTCAACACACTTAATTTACAATAACCCCTAGTTCTATTCAGATGCTAAGCTCCACACTATCAATTGGGTGTTATGCTAATGCAATTCCATATCCTCTCACTCAACACTAATACTAGGATGTACTTGTACAATACATCTAGGGATACAATGGCCTACGATACAATGCTCCAGAGATTATGCTCAACATCAAGTTGGAGTGCTCTAGGGGTTATTCCCAACACTTCCAATCTTATAACTCATGTGCTCTAGAGTTTATGCTCAACACAAAATATCATAACTCTTGTCCTCTAGAGCTTATGCTCAACACAAAATATCATAACTCTTGTCCTCCAGAGCTTATGCTCAACACAAAATCTCATAACTCATGTGATCTAGGTCTTACACCCAAAACATCATAAAACTCAATCATGCATTCATTCTTCTGCACAATACATCACAATACTTATCTTAGTGTATATATTAGGGATAATCACGTAATAATAAGTCTAGTACATTGGGACCTATGCCCAGTACCACGAAAATAGTTCTTGTACATCAAGGTCTATTCCCAACATATATAATCATATACAAGACAATAAAACATGTGCATTGGCTTGTGCCCAATATATCTATCTAATCAAATAACTCATGTGTAGTGGGGAATACGCCCAATATATAGACATAAACATAATCATTAAAGTAACTCATATGCAGTGGGACTCATACCCAATATAGTCAAGGTCAAAATTTGGGATATTACATCCCTCCCCACTTAAAACAAAACTGTCTCAGTGTTCTAGGGACTAGAAATGAAGCCATGAAACAAGGTGGGGTAAGCCTCTTTCATGGTGGATTCATTCTCCCATGTGGCCTCATCGGGCCCAAAGTGTTTCCATTGCACTTTCAGCTGGACAATGATTCGCCTCTTGAGTTGTACTTCTCTTTTGTCCAGAATGTGAAGGAGCTCTGGAATAAACTCCCCTTCATGTTCCACCTGTAGGAAGGACCAATCAATCACATGTTTAGTATCATATACATATTTCTTCAATAGAACTGCGTGAAAAACATTATGAAGCTTTATATGAGCAGGTAAAGCGAATTCATATGCCATTGGCCCTCTCTCGCGCAGTATCTTAAAGGGTCCATAAAATTTTGTTTCCAACTTTCTGCACCTTCCTAGGCTCAATGAGCTTCTTTTAGCTTTTAATTTTAAATAAACATGTTCGCCAATTTGGAAAAATTTATCCTCTCTTTTCTTATCCACATAAATTTTCTGGCGGTCGTATTATTCCTTGAGATTATGTTGTACTTTTGTGACTAATTGTTCTAGGTCTTTTAGTAAATTTGGCCCTAACATAAGCATGTCCACTGGGCTATCCCAATTCACCGATGTCCTACACTCTCGTCCATAGAGTACCTCAAAAGGACTCATTTTGGTGGAGGTATGGTATCTGTTTTTATATGAAAACTATGTGAGGTGCAAATAATCCTCCCACTTTGTGGGATTGTTCGTCATGTGCATTGTAAGCAGGTCCTCAAAAATATGATTTACTCATTCTGTATGCCCGTCTATCTGCAAGTGGTAGGCAGTACTACAATTTAACTATGTCTCTAAATCAGAGAATTAATATCTCCATAAGTTACTTGTAAACTTGGTATCTCAATTCGAGATGATTTCCTTGGGTATCCCATGCAATCAAAATATCTCCTTTAGGAAAATGTCAGCAATGTGAACTTCTTTGTAAGTTAACTTAACTGGAATAAATTGTGTCACTTTGGACAACTTATCGACCACTACAAAGATGGAGTCATTCTGCTTCTTGCTCTTTGGAAACCTGTAATGAAATCCATACTGATAACCTCCCATTTCCATTCAGGAATGGGTAATAGTTGTAGTAACCCTGAAGGATGTTGGTGCTCAGCTTTGACCAGCTGACTCTCTTGGAATTTTGCGATGAATAGTGCTATGTCAACCTTTAACTTTGGCTGGAAAAAGTGTTTCTTTACTATCGATACCATCTTTTGATATCCCAGGAGCCCCGAGTAGGGATTTCGATGAAACTCTGTTAGAATGTTGGTCCTAGTGTCTCCTCCCTCTAGAACATATAGCCTCTCTTTGGACCGCAATAGTCCTATCTCGTCTACCTTATATTCTTTATGTTGTTGGAATAACCCGTCCTCTTGAATCTTTTTGAGGACTTCAACATAGAAATAGTCAAATCCTCTTGTCATTTTGATCCTATCATGAAAATCCGAATCGATTTAGCTCAAAGTTACCTCATACAACATATGAGCTCGTCAACTTAAAGCATCAGAGATTTTATTTTCCTTTCCCTTTATGTGCTTTAATTTGAACTTGTACTTGCTATTCAAAGTGGTACTTGCTAAGGAAGGCAAACCATTTTTCCTTCCTGGCATTTATATTTGGCTGGTCAAACAGATACTTCAGACTCATGTTGTTTGTCTTTAGTAGAAACTTTTTTCACATGAGGTAGTGCCTCCACAACTTCAAGGTGTGGATAATGGCCACTAGCTTAAGATCGTGTGTGCGATAATTTTGTTCATGTTCTTTTAATTTTTTGTGACTCATAACGGATTGTGCAATCATTTTGCATGAGGACTCCACCAAGTCATTACTTGCTCTCATCTATGCAAACAAAGAAATCCCCATTGGGATCCGCAATTTCTAGTATAGGTGCAGTAGTCAAGAATTGTTTAAGATTCTGGAAGCTTTCCTCGCACTTAGCAGTCCACACAATTATTTTTCCTTCTTTTGTAAGGCAGTCATAGGACATGAAATCCTTGAAAATTTCTCAATAAACTTTCGATAGTAACCTTCTAGTCCCAAAAATGACCTAATGTCCGTGACACAAGTAGGGGTAGGCCATTCTTCGATGGATTTAATATTTTATGGGTCGACGACTATCCCTTTTTCGGAAATGATATGACCTAGATATTGTATCAGTGGTTTATAAAAATCACATTTGCTAAACTTAGCGTAAAGTTGGTGCTCTCATAACACATGCAATATTATTCAGAGGTGTTCCTCATGTTCTTATTTACTCTTTGAGTAAACTAGTATGTCATTTATAAATACCAATAAAAACTTATCAAGGTATTCACTAAAGATATTGTTCATCATGCAAATAAAATTTGTTGGTGCATCGGTTATCCCAAAATGAATTACTACAAACTCATAATGGTCGTATCAAGTCCGAAAGGCGGTTTTGTGTATATCTTCATCACGGATCCGTACCTAATGGTATCCGGATTGTAATTCGATCTTTTAAAAGATCTTTGCTCCTCCAACTTGATCGAACAAGTCATCAATCCGAGGGAGTGGGTAACGGTTCTTAATGGTCATCTTGTTGAGTTGTCAGTAATCGATGCACATTCGCATCATACCATCCTTCTTCTTTACGAAAAGTATACCTGCTCCCCAAGGAGACACAGTCAGTCGGATATAACCCTTCTCTATCAACGCCTATAAATGTAACTTGATATCTGCTAACTTTGGTGTGCTCATGCGGTATGGGGCTTTTGAAGTCGGTACTGACCCTAGAGTCATCTCTATGAAAAAATCTAAGTCCTGCTTCGGTGGTAGGCCCAGTATTTCCTCGAGAAATACATCCTTGAATTCTATGAGAACAAGAAAGTCCTCAATCTATTGTTCTCTCTCAACTTCTACATCATGGATGTTGACTGCAAAAAGTTTGCAACCCTTCCTAATACCTTTCTTCACTTGAAAGGAGGATATATGCCTGACAAAAAACTTCTTGGGTATGACTTGAATCTTTGTTTGATTCCCTTGGTTTTTCGTTCACAATATTGACTTGTTTAGACAATTAAGCATGAAATGGTGTTGTTCCAACGAGTCCATTCCTATAAGTATGGCGTATGATCCTAAGGGTAATATATTTAGATCTACCTTAGCTGGAAAATCGTTCATGTCTATCTCGTAGTCTTTTACTAGTTCTAAAACATTTCTTTTTGTACCAGTGGCTAGTTGTACCATCCATGGTTTCTCATGTTTCACATTGTTTAGTTTACATGTGTCAATAATGTTGGGGGAAACATAGCTTTGAAAAGCACGAGGATCAATCAAAATTGAAATATTTTTTTTTGAAACCTTACCTTCTATTTCAACCATAGTGGCATGATCGTTTGCTTGTCGGCCATTGAGTGCTGCATAGATACTAGGTGAACTATCCATGTCTTCTACTATTGGATCTTCCTGTAGGTTGTGTAATACTCCATTAGTCTTGTTTGGAAAATATCTGGCATAATGGGGCCTTTGGCATTTCCAACAACTAACCTGCAGCGGGGAAGCCTTGGCTCCTTTGTTTGTTACTAGTCTGTTGGTATTTGGTGCAGGCACATTTGGCCTTGCACCCGTCTTATTGAAATTTCTGTTAACAACAAAACTATTGTTATGTTTTCTATATGGTTGTGGTTTAAAACCATGTTTTTTGTTGTTCGAGAAGGTCCTAGACCTGTCTCGAATTCTGTTTATATTTTCTTGTCTCAGTTGTCCATGCTCATAACAAAGTCTAGGCTTGTGTAAGGTAGTGTCTAGCATTTTGCACATGCCAAACTA
The DNA here is from genome assembly GCA_001517045.1 of Pseudotsuga menziesii. NCBI lineage: Eukaryota > Viridiplantae > Streptophyta > Pinopsida > Pinales > Pinaceae > Pseudotsuga > Pseudotsuga menziesii. The sequence continues at coordinate 274,385 of LPNX010947787.1, forward strand.
AATTTTCTCTCAAAAATTTGGAGGAATACATCCCAAAAGTTGTTGTATCTTGACCTTTTCATCCTTTATGTTAGGTACGTAATGTAACAGATCCAAAAATATGTTGATTAAGGCATCCACGGTTAGGGATCCCATCTTTAACTCATGAAATTCTTCCACTTTTATGCCAAATAATATTTCAAACATGTACTTTTCCTGGAAGATTCTACAGAAATTTCTCCATCTCATTTATTTTACTTCATCTCTTTTAGTATGTTTCAGGCCTCTCCACCATCTAGCTTCTTTTCCATTTAAGTTGTAAATGGTTAGCCAGGATTTCATCTCACTGGAGTAGTTATGTACTCAGAAGTATTTATTCATTCCCACGAGACATTCTCCATCCTTCTCCCCAGTTTTCATTTCTCCTTCATAGGTCGGGGCTTTGATCTTTCAAAATTATCCTTGAAGGATGTCATCATTTTTCTTCCTTTTCTCACAAGGAGAGGGTGAGCCATCAGTGAAAAAAATGGAATATTCTTCTTCTGGTACACTAGGAGTGTGTTCTTCTCATCCCTCTTCCTTTGGATTGATGGTCCTTATTTTACAATGATAATTTTCCTTGGAATTGTTTGTGGAGTGGGTAGGATGTCCATGAGGGTTTACTCTGGTCAATCTCCGAAGTAAAGCTTCATTTATTGATTTCTGTTCTTTTCTCACATTTATGTTATCATCTTTAAAGCTCTGTAGGTCTTCTTGCAGACTCTGTATAGTTTTCATTAGGCCAAAATTCAATTCCACCACAAGTTCTGCTTCTCGATTTGGGGAATTTAGGTTCCCTTTTCGATTGTTGTCTTCTTCTGTGTCCATGCTTTGGATTTTTCTTTCAATCTGCAATTTAAATGTTTAGTAGCAAATAATATTCCATTCGTTTCCAAAACCACAAATAAAGTTTTGAAATGTTTGTTTCTCCAACAGATGTTTAGTAGTGCCCGTAAAGTCTCTAAGTGTTTGAAAGTAGGCTCTGATACCACTTGTAATGTCCCTAAAATCCGTAATTTAAAAAAAATGTAGGGCTAATAATACTACTAAGATCTAAGAGACATCTATACTTAACTTCATAATTGTAAAATCTGTATAGGAATTATACCTATGTTCATTTTTATGTTTCCATTCTCATATGGTTTCTATTTTACAATGATGTTTATTGTCGTTCTTTTACATACTGAGGTAATTGTGTATTGATATCTTATATCTGGTTTAATGATGCTCTAATAATGTTTATGCATATTATGTTAGTTTTTATTTACTAAATGACGAGGCTAAGCTACCTCTGCATCTAAAGGGGAGGAGTGGATGGATAGTTTCTTAACGACTCACTCGGAAAGGTAAGGAAATAATGCGATTTGGGCTTACCTAGTTCTCGCAAACTAATGCATGATGTATCTATGTTTATTGCAGGTATTACATCTCTAATTCTATGCTACATGTGCGTAAAAGAAAAGGAAAACACCTACCCCTAAAGGTTCTCTAACCCTAAACACTAAGGGGATTGTGGCATGGTATTAAAACACAACAAAATTCTTATGAGGAAAAGGTATAGAAAAAATATTTAAATTTAAGTTGTGGTTGATGATAGTTGTAATAGTTAATGTGCCCATGTGAAGGCTGCGTGGATCCTACATGCTCGCACGAGCAATAAAACCTAGATTAGGGTTTTTGTGGGGTTTTCACAACCATTATGTGGTTATCTTTTTGTTGTTTGTGAAGGGAGGGGCAAGCTTCATTGTTGGGGATCCACTGATAGAGGCGTGGTTACCGTGTTTAGTTGAAATGCTTGACAGGTATGCAGACTCCGCTCTGGTTTAAACTTATTGCACCTTCGTTTTTTAATATTTGTTTAGCATACTTGTACTACCTCTTTGGTGTTATTGCATGTTGGATGAGCACGGGGAATCTTGCGACTGTGGAGAACAAAAGGATATCAGCATATGTCGGTTAATCCCAAATAAAAAGGGACTTCAACCATCTGTTGGGTTGTTTATTGGATTTGCAGGGGTTCTTTGTCTGTAGTTTGTAAAAGGATTACCATTTGGGATTTTCCAGGGTTTGGGGAAAGAAACGGAAGCTCACACTAATCATGGGTTTGGGGTTTTATATGACTATGGCATGTTCGACGTTTTGTGAATGTAAATTTTAAGCTTTACTATGGTGAATGTTAAGCCCTATGTCAGGATTTCGATAATATTACTATTACTCTGTTTATGCACTCTGTAATTTGTTTGCAGTTATAAATTCATGTTTTTGGTTTAAGGTCTATGCAAAATTTTAATGGTATAAAAGGAAATTTTGTTTTTGAAGGAGGTGTCCAATGCTTAGTTGTTCCATTGCCAGCAATGGCACGATTGCAAAAGTCTTACTGTTTATTTTTAGTTTGTGTAAAAAGGAAGATATCGAATGTATGGCTCTCTAACTAGCATTGTTTGGAAAATGACTTGAATCTAATATTACTCTCCATTTTAAATTTGGTTTCCTTGTATATTTAGATGATTTTTATGTTACTTATATTTATCTGGGCGAATCTTGTCGGGAGCACTGTAGATTCGTTATAATAATTAGGGTTCTATGATTTTTAGTGTTATTATGAGAAGAGCACTATGGTAATACTGTTTGTTTTATTTATTCGATTCGTGAAGTCTGTTTGTGGAGATCGCTTTTACTGTAGCATTCTAGGCAATCTGTAGCTTGGTTTCATTATTTAACGCTTAGATGAAAAAATGACTGTTTGTTTATTTATTTGCTATGACGGATATATCGAATTCATTTTTGCATGGCGATAGAGGGAAAACCCTAACTATGTTCAACGTTTATATGTTCTTATGTTTTGTTAGTAGTTATAATGCCATCGTTGTTTATTTTAACACTCTAGTTTTGATAATGGTCATAATATCGTGGTAATACTAGCTTGCTTATAAGGCATAGCCACTGCATCTATAATGGTTATATAATATATTTATTTCTTGTAGTGCATAGGAAACCTTACGGTCAATGCTTCTTGGATGCAATGCTTGGTTTGATGGATGGTTTATTTGATAATAGTTATTATTTTGTTAAAGTTGTGAGACTTTGTGAATGCTCTGTAATTTTATATTTGAGGCTTTTATTTTTGCTTTGTTTTATCAATTTTGTGTGAGGAAATTATACACGTGATGTGATATAGGGTTTATATATAGAGAGAGTGATTTAATGTTGTTTCTAAGTTTTGTGAAAGGTCTAGTTACTAACGTTATTAGAACTAAATGTTTAAGTATAGGCTAAACCCTAACATATAT
>LPNX010947787.1:284806-383658 GCA_001517045.1 Pseudotsuga menziesii
AACATGAACAGACCATCAACACAGAGCATTGCAAAAAATGAATTCTGTATCAACTTTAAAAGAAAACTTTGGTGAATACCTGAAACAATAGACGAAGCATAGAAATTATGAATTTCGAGCTGTTATACCCTAAGTCTCAGATATGAAAGAAAACAAAATGGGAGAGATAAAATGGAAAAACATTCACATAAGAAAGGAAATAACAAACTGTAAGTGCGAACGACACATGAATCCCTGTATGAAAACGCCGAACTTGGCTCTGCAATTATATTAAAATTCTCTTGAAAAACATACACGGCAAAATTACAATGGTTTCAACCCCTTCTCCTTCTTTAGGAGGTATATTTATAGTATTTGGTTTTCTGAGACCGACATCTGGGAATCAAAATTTGTTACAATCAGCAGGACATCCTCTAACAGCCTCTTAGGTGGCACATTGGCTGCGACTTGCATGAAATGGCCAGACAATGAAATGTGAAACGCGGGATGAAATAGGCAGGAGAGCATCCCATACTCCCATCTGGTGGGTGATGACTGTACAAAGCTCTGAGAAAAGCGACCGTTGGGACGGGCATGCAACGTAGAGAAAATTTCACACGTACCATCATTGTCACTTCTACGAGTGCGCTTTGAGTTTGGGTGACCCATATTGTTGGATGACTCTCCATAAATCGGGACTGGGCAGGGTCTCAGCTATGATGTCGTATGCTTGTGCTTTGAGCTCCATCATTTCTAGGTAAGAAATCTTGGGGAATTTGGAGCATGCGACTTTAAAATCAAACAATAACTCGAAATCACTAGCTAATTTGTCAAAAACGACCTTCCCTGACAACGCTTGTTGCATATCTCCAAATTTTCTGTGGTCCAATCGGTAGTGCACTAGGCACTCCTGATACTCCTTCTGATACATTAAAGGACCCTTTTATTCCTAGAAAAAGGGGATCCCTCTACTTACCAGTGGTTTGAATAACTTGACGACTTCTCAGAATTTGTGCTCAGTAACTTCTATTTTGGCCTGTACCGTCTCCATCATCCTGTGCTTAGCCACTATCTTTCTGGCTCTAGAGACAATAGCGACCCTATTTTGAATACCATATCTGCTAGCGGACCCGTATGACATAGAGCTTAGGAAGGTTATGGCATTCTTCACGGTCACCAAGGGCCTTTTGTTCACTTCTGCCGATAATATCTGGGCTTGTTTCTTGGCTTCTCTCATAGCAATTTCCTGATCTTCAATAATATCTAGGTAGGGCCGGAATTTGTCAGCTTCCATGATGATTTGATCCGAGATTAGATGCCTAGTGCCTTGCAAGGCAAGTTTGCTGACCACATGTTGGCTCGATTTAGCATTTTGTTGAGCCAGTTCTTGGCATTTCTCCTCTGCCTTTTCTCTTCCTCGTTCATCTTTGACTCTTTCCTTTTCCAGTTCCTCAATTTGTTGTTTCAGTTTAATGAGCTCGGTATCCTTTAATCCTATCTGGGACATTGCTCTGGAGAGGGAGTTGGTATCTATCTCTCCAGCCATATCTGTGGATTGAATTGTATTCTCCATGCTTATGCTTTGAAGCTCATTTTCTTTCATTACTAATCTGGTTTTCAATTTTGCCTCGTTATTCTTCAAAAGTTGGATATCTACTTCCCACTATCTCCCCTTTTCTTTAAGCTTCAGTAGATTAGCCTTGCAGTCAGTAAGCTCGAAGTTCAACACCTCTTTTTCCCTTTTGAAGTCATCCAATTCATCCGCTTGAGCGAGCTGGGTGCCAAGGATTTTTAACTTCTTTTTCAAGGTCTGGATCTCCTTCTCTTTGTCATCGAGCAATTTTTGAGCCAAACTCCCTTTCTGCGCAGATCCTTCTATTTGCATAGCTTCCTTTTGTAAGTTGTTGATTTGGGCTTTGAGTGCTTTATTTCCACTCTCGCCTTCCTTAAAAGATTTGAAGTTTTCACCCTATTCTCCTCCAGCTTAGACATCTGTGTGGTAGCTTTAAGCAGACTGGTATTCAGTATATCCCTTCTCTCTTTGTTCAGGTGTATGATGTCAGTAGTGGGAACCTTTGAGAGCTTCACACTGACCTCAGACACCTTGTTTCCCATTGCTAAGGCCAAGCTAAGGGTATCAGTGGCATGATCCCTTACAATTTTCAGTGCCACATTGGGGTGAGGCAACTGCGAGGATTCACTGTCTCCTCAAAGGTTTTATCAGCCCTCTCTTGGTAAGACCTCAGCCATTATTCTTTGGACACATGCTTGCTCGAAGTTTGTTCGTCAAATACATACTCTTGTATTTGCAATTCGACTGCCTCGGGCTCTTCCTGTTGCTGTTCTTTTATTAAGTTCTTCTTTTGTGCCTGTCCTGTTTTGACCTGCACCAATTTTTGTCCCGGTTCCACTTCCTGTTTCTTGGGCATGCTGGCAGTGTCCATGGGCTCTAGATCCCCTCTTTTCATTGAACTTACCGAATAGTTGAACAGTGATGAGAATCCCCCTGCTATCGCAGCTACTGTAGCCAACTCTCTTTGGGGAGAAACTACCCCCGGTAGCTATGAGCAAGTGTCCTGTTCTGCACTGGTATCCATTAGGGAAAGATTAGGGAAATTGTCCCAATTCGCCGCTTCTCTAAGTCCAGGTATCTCAGTGTTCTCAAAGGGCCTGCATTTGTGAGCTTTCCTTCTTTTGGAAATCACCTGGTGAGGATCATAATTTATTGCTTGGGGAAAACTCCATGCCTCTAAGCAAGTTGGTGACCAGGGGAAAAGAAGCCCTGCTTCTAAATGTGTATGGTTTTAATTCCCATGGAAAAATCAAACTTGAACTTCTCTTAAATTTCAATAAGTGTTCTTCTTCGACAATGAGTTTCTGCCGGATTAATTCCAAGGAGAAAACCCTGGGGGTTAGAAAAGCTGGCAGGATGTAGGGTGGATGTACGAAGCCATACAACCTTATGGTCGTTCCAAATTTTGTGAGGAACCCGTCCCCTATCTTCTTGCTATTTGACAGTTGCAGCATTTGCCTCATCTCAGGCAACACCCTAGGTAGCCTTTCCATAAAGAAGAGTTCGTATATTTCGGCCATCAACTGGTTCATGAATTTACAGTAATCCACGGCCATATTAGTAGTGATTGCTAATTCTGGTACTTGTAGGTCCTCCTCATTATAGGCTATGAACATCCTCAGCAAAAAGGACTGGAATTTGAACATTCTAGTGTTGTGGAAGTTCGATAATTGAGAATGGATGTTCTCGGCTAGGAACTCATCAAATTTAAGGCAACAAGACTAACCAGATTGTCCAGGAAATTCAGGTTTGGCCGGACAAGTACTTAAGATAAACAAAAGACTCAACAATGACTCTAGGACGTACACGTCACTATCTAGACCTAGGAACTGACTGGCCAGGGATATACACAACTGAGTTTCTTCATTGAATTGGCTGAGGTCGATAGGGTAAGATAGGTCGATGGGTTCTCCATTGGGTTTAGAATAGGCCTTCAAGAAGGTTTCTTTACTTTTGTCAGTAGACTCTCTAAAAAAATGTACAATTTCTTCTTCTCGGTAGTCTTGGGATATATGGGTGAATTCATCTGGGATATCCAGGGCTTTGCGGATGATAGAAGCTTGAATTGGGAAAAGGATTTTAGACTTAGACTTATACATAATAACACCTTCGGTGACAGAGAAATTATTTGCACTCCATTCGAAAAATTCAGGGCAATGGGGGGTTTGGTCGACAGAGAAGAAGTGGAAGAAAGATTTAAAAACACTGCAGGTATCTCTACCTCAGTTCTTAAGAGCTTCCAATTTTCCTCTGGCGGTTTCAATAGCTTCTCCCACTAGGATAGTATCAAAAATCTCAACATTTTCATCCAACAGGCTCTCTTCTGTCCTCTGACCCGTGGCCTCAGGCTCTACATCATCTCTCACTCCTACCACTTCTATTTCGTCCATTTTCAAATAACACTGAGGAGGTATCAAGGGCTTACCTTGTTCTGTAGCACAGTCTCTTGGCTGGTCCAGGATGGCGCTCTGGATGTGGTTGGATATTCGAAGGATTTGAGGTTTCAGAAAAGACAAATCTTTGCAGCTTCGTGTGGGCCTTCTTTATAGCTTTTCACCCAATCATAACCTTCGCACATTTCTTAGGTGGTTTGCACCATAGATTTTAATCTTCGTGACCTAAACCATAGATATGTGGGGTCCTTCTTTCCACATCTTTCCTTATCTAGCACGTGCACAACCCAACCATTGATCGGGACCGACTTCCTTCACAACCATCGATCCAGACGGACCCCACCATTCTTCGCGAAGCGAGGTTCTATATTCCTCTGTGCTACTCTAGATGGAGAAATCAACTATAACCGCCAATCTCCCTCCGCTCTCACACGCACCATCGATCAAAACGACCCGTACCACTTTTCGCAATCCTGAATTGCTACTTTTGTCCTCGCTAGTTTGGGATGCAAAATCGTTCTCAGCCGCAGATCTTCCTGGGTCCCAATCTCGACCATTGGATGCATCCGTTCTTTAAACTATTTCGCAAATCTGAAGAAGCGGCTTGGGTCAGACATGTTCACTGTGCGGAATGGTTTGACGCCGTTAATCTGCTATCTGATCAACCTCAGCCTTCGATCGCGACTCCCCTTTAACGCCTCCAACGCGCCCAACGCTTTCTTCTTAGCCTGGCTTCCTCGATCCACATACTATCTCACTGGATTTCAATGTTCACCACCAAGGCTTACCCCAAGGTTGAGCGCTACCTTGTGTGTGCCATCAGCTCTTTCTGCAAATGCTACGCTGCCTTCTCAACACTTCCCGACAGGGCCAAAGGACGCGAGTATCATTTATGCCCAAAATTTAACAAAGTGTTAACAACCAGCTCCACGAGGGATGCTATCCTCCTGGTGAGGTAGCAAAGAACCCATAGACTAGTTGTCTTACCCATTGAAAACCTCCTATTATTTTACTGCCTGAAAGAAAAACAAACTTCGAAAGAATGGTTACCTCTTCTGATCTTAGGGCCTTCTCCACAGGCTTGAAATCTTCTGATTCACCATCCATACTGGTTAAAACATAAGACATATTTACACTATGATACATGGACCTTAGTCCCTTTATTCCAAGTAGTGCTTCAAGAACCTCCCATTCACCATGACTCCTTCATACTGCGACCCATCTGGATACTGCAAAATGAGGGCGTTGTCTCCTCTATGCGTCGCAATAAGATAAGGGCCTACCCACAAATGGTTGAATTTTCCATGCTTCCCTTTGTCTTCATGAGGGGCATCCCATTTCAACACCATGTCATCGACCTGGAAAATATCTTATTTTACTCTCATGTCGAAGGTATTCTTCATTTTCTCCTGGTGTATCTGGACTTTATCATAAGCCTTGTCCCTTACTTCATTAAGCTCAATGATCTGGTTGATCCTTCTTTAAATGGGATTGGGCTCGTCCAACAGATCCCGTAATAACTTCATGATTGGAATGCCCAAAGAGGCAGGAAAAATTACTTTAGCTCCATATACTAACTGGAACGGTGACATGCCAATGGTCCTTTTGGTGCTGATTCTGTCAGCCCACAAGGCATATTTTAATTTAGTGTGTCAAGCTTTCTAGTTATCCTCCAACAACTTCTTAATGATCCTCACAAGGATTTTGTTAGAAGATTCAACCAACCCATTCCCTTGTGGGTAATAAGTCGTAGAGTGATTTAGGCTTATATGGTACTTATGGCAAAAATTGATCATCTTTCTGGATTTAAATGCAGGGGCGTTGTCGGTCACAATCTGCCTTGGGTAGCCGAACCTTGCCAGAATATTGTTTTCTATTAAATCCATTATCACTTCTTCTATAGCTCGCCTGGTGGGTGTGGCTTCAATCCCCTTTCTGAAATAATCAGTGGTAGTCAGAATCCACTTATGCTGCCCGGAGGAGTTTGGATTTATATCGCTGATGAAATCTAACCCCCATTGCTGGAACAGAGCTTCCATAGATATCGGGTTGAGGGGGAGAGACACCACCTTCCTTTTCCCTTAAAAAATTTGACACTGGTGGCATTTAGTCGTTTCCTTATAGACATCTGAGAACAACATGGGCCAATAAAAACCTGCTCTCAAAATTTTGTTTGGGGTAACTTTCCAGGAATCGTGTCCTCCACAATATCCTTCATGAAATTCCTTTGCCATACGTTGAGCTTCGTTATCTAGAAGACAATTCAGCATTATCCCTCCGGGGTCTTTCTAGTAGAGATATTGTTCTAGGATACAAAATTTCGTAGCTTTCAGTTTTATGGATCTAGCGCGGGTTTTGCTTAGCCCAACAGGGGGTTGTAAATTCTGTAATACAAAAACAATGTCAGCATACCAAGGAGACGCAGAGAAATCAGGCTTCATCTGCACCTCCGCTTCCTCCTGACTAGGATGACAAGCTAGAAAATTCAGCTGCAGAGAGTCACAATGGGAGTCCGTCATCATCCTAGCCAATCCCTGCCCTTTGATAAACTTTGTGGGCTTGATTTCTATGTCATATTCCAGGAGTACTGCAACCCATTTAGCTCTCTTTCCTTCTGGGTCAGACTGTGTAAGTATGCTTTTCACTACACTACAAGGTACATAGAAAATTATGTGGGAATGGAGGATGTAGATTTTGAAATCCTTCAAGGCTTTAACCAAGGCGTAGGCTTGTTTTTCCATTATACTATATTTTAGTTCCCATCTCTCAATATCTTACTGAAGAACGCTATGGGCTGTTCTTCACCCCAATCATTCTTTTGCAACAACACTGCCGCTACAGTGTGTTCTGAGGCATAAGAGAATACTAAGAAATCCTTTTCAAAATTTGGGCTGATCAGAACAGGAGCTTCTAAAATGGTTTGTTTTATATCTTTGAAAGCTTTCTTGGCTCCCACCGTCCACTTAATTTCATGATCTTTCCTTAACATGTAAGTAATGTCCATAAGGATTTCGGTGAAGCTAGGGATGAATCTCCTTAAGAAGTTGACTTGGCCGATGAAAGATTGGATTTCTTTCTTTATCCTTGGTTCCTCTACTTTCAAAATGCCTTTTACCCTGTATGGATCGATCCTGATCCCTTCCTTTGAAATAATGTGCCCTAGCAACTTTCCTTCTTCCAGAGCGAAGTTCGACTGTCTAGGGTTCAAGGAAATGCCATACTTTCTGCATTTAGTGAAAACTCTTTCCAAGTGCCTGATATGATCTTTAGCCCACGTGGAGTACACAGTAATGTCGTCCATGTATATCACCACAAATTTGTCTCTCTCATTTGCAAAAGCAATATCCATGGCGCGTTGGAAAGTTGCTCCAGCATTCATTAACCCAAACGACATCTTTGTGTACATGAATGTACCCCAAGGTGTGGTGAAAGCGGTTTTTTCTTGGTCTTCAGGAAACACCTTCACCTGATTGTACCCAGAAAAACCATCCATAGTGGATATCCTCTCTCAGCCTACCACCCTCTACAGGATCTGGTCCATCTTTGGAAATGGGTAGTTATATTTCAAAGAAACTTTATTTAAATTCCTAAAATCTACGCATAGCCTTATTTCCCCATTCTTTTTCCACACAGGAACCAAATTGGCTACCCATTTTGAAAACCTCAGAGTTACTATTATGTTTGCATCAAACAACCTTTTTACTTCTTTTTCAATAATGGGTTCTAGCTTTGGATTAATCCTCCTGAGTTTTTTCCTGAATAGTTTTTCTCCAGGTTTAATCGGAATAGTATGCTGTATGATGGAAGTGTCATATTCTTTGAGATCTTCTTAAATCCACGCAAACACATCCGTGTAATTTTTCATTAGGTTCACATACCCTTATTTTTCTTTAGTGGGAAATTTCTTGGACAATTTTACAATTTTAGGGTCACCTTCAGTGCTGATATCTACATCTTCGATGGCATCCGTGGCAGACTCGACCTTCGGATCCCTGGCTACATCATTTTGGTCAAAAATAGATTCTAAAGGGATCAGGCCCGTGGGAATATGATTGAATTTCAATTGGACTATATCCCTACCTCCCAAGGAATCCTTCAGCATTCCCATCCCGACGACTTCTTCCTCTTCCTCTTCAACATCTAGGAAGTTTTCGGGGTCAGCACCACCTTCATCAATGTGAGTGTTCACAAACTCACCAGACATCTCCAGAAATCTTTTGATATGCATATCATCTTCGAAGACTTTCCAATACTTAGTGTTATCTGGTATGGAAGGTGTATTTACAATCTTCACTTTATATTTCTTTTTGCCCGCCGTGGGAGCTTCAAATTTTCCTGCTGCAGTCGCCAGAGAGTCTGCTACCGCATTCTAGTCTCTAGGAATCACTTGGACCATATGTTTAGTGAAGAAATTTCTGAACATATCCCATACCTCATTCCAGTATGCTCTCATTATTGGATGTTTAGTCTGATAGATATCATTCACTTGATTTACTACAAGCTCTGAGTCCCCAAAAATTTGGACCCTTTTCGCTCCTAAATCTTTCAGTGCACGTAGGCCCAACAACAAGGCCTCATACTCTGCTACATTGTTAGAGCATTCAAAGACCATCCTATAAGAGTAGGTTTTGGTATCTTCAGTGGGGGAGATTATATACACACCTGCGTGAGCAGCCGCTTTAGACACCGAACCGTCGAAATACATCTTCCATAGTCCTTCGTACATTTTCTTCCTTTCGACTTCCATCTCGCTGGCCTCTTTTTTATATTTTTGTGGCACAACGATTTCTGAGCTGCAAGGAGATATATCATTGAAGAAAATAGAGGACCCCAAGTCCGTGTTGATGGCATAAACATGATGGATGTCAGCTTGAGTCTGATTGCTCACGACGTAAGGCAACCTATTCTTGTTGTATATACTTTTGCTTTCATTTCGAATTGAAATCGTTGCATAGGTCATGTCCATTTGCAAGCTGCCTTTCAGCTTCAAAGTCCAAGATCTTGACAGCAAAATACCGAACTTGGGAGGAATGTCGGCCACAACGACGTCCATGACTACAATTTTAGATGAAAACTTATTTAAAGATACCACTATGTCTTTGATCAGTCCCAGACATTTCACCCTTTTAGAATCAAAGGAATACAAGTCTTTATAAGGCCTTGTAATCTCCAACCCTAGGATTTCCACCACTCCCTTTGGCATCAGATTGTGTGAGGCTCCCGAATCCAGCATAGCATTGTGTAACACTATATCATGCACATTCAAGCTCATGTAAAAGGGGGGCACCTCCTCATCGTCAGTGTCCATGCTGTCAATCTTACACCCCATAATAATAGTAGGGTTGTCCTCGGTCAGCTCTAAGATATCAGGGTGAGCTTCTCCTTGATTTGCAATCATCGATGTTAAAGTGTCCCTATACTCCTGATTCCTCAATAATTCATTGAAAGGAATTGAGACCTTTAGCTTAGCTAGCTCATTTTGGAGATTAAACATGGGAGGGGTTTTGCCTAGTTCAATAGGTGCCACTGGCTCCAACTCTCTCACATTACTATCCCCCTTTTCCACTTCTCTAGGTGCCATCGGCCCTTTTTGTTTTTCATTTCCTTTCCCGGGGCTGGTCTGACTGCTAGAAGGCTGGTCTATCTTTAACCCTCCCTTATGTACAACAGTGTCGCCAGCAGAGTCACCACCCTTTTTATGTATAGCGATGTCTCTACTCCTTAACTTGATCTTCCTGACATCATCTATAGCATGCATATACCCTTTATGATATTGCTCCAATTCCTCAGTCAGGGTCTTGTCATCCACCTGAGCGGACATATCATGTTCCTCTTCAGTCAAGTAGATCTCAAAGTCCAAATCGCCGAAAATGATGGATATGGTCTTCGACAGATTCAACTTCATCTTTGGCAGCCACATAGTTTTCAGGGAAAGGAGGCCTGATTGGCTCCTCTTCTTGGTTTCTTGGATTCCTCACATCCCTTGGTCTATTTGGTTGGAGCGGGGGAGGGACTTGCCTCCTAAAATTGGGATTCCTTATTTGAGGCTCATTCTGCTCTTGGTTCACTGGCTTATCCTCCACCGTTAGCCTGTCCATCAACTTTTCCATAGTTTTGAGCATCATCTCAAATTTTATATCACTGGATGAAGAGGTGGAAGTAGAGGGGTGTGCCTCTTCTCTACCTTTCCTTCTGTCGATCTCCTCCCTTGGTTTAATTTTCCCACATGCCATCATATTGGCCTCTACTTCTAGGGCATCCGTGAACATGGCTGGGAGAGTGTTTGACCTTCTTTCTCTCAATAACAAAGCAAAATCATTGTCAAAGGCATCAACGTAATGAAGTTTAGCTGCCCCAGGCGAAGGTTTGATATCGACAAGTATCGAGTTATAGACCCGCATGAATCTGTAGGAAAAATCATGGACTAATTCAAAACCTCCTTTCTTGAGATTGTTGTATTGAGACAAGACCTATAAGGGGCTTTGTTTATCATCCCACCTTTCTAGAAATATGGTTTGAAATCCAGCAAAGCTGCGTATAGACCTAGGTGGCAAATCTTTGTACCATTTATTGGCTTCCCCAGATAGACTCTGAGCGAACAACCGCATTTTGACATCTTCATCATCCACCTCTTCCAGGTCGATGAAGTCGTTGAACTTATCCACATGGTACCTTGCTGAGACATTCCCTTCCCTGTCATAGAGTGTGATTCTTTGGGCATAATTTATAGGGAGGTCGTGTAGAACCAAAGGTAGGGCTAATGGGGCAAATCTAGTAGCAGCCATCGGGGTAGGTCGATTAGGAACAGACAGGGGGTTGGGCAACTGGGTGTTCTGAAAGATAAGGGATCTATCTTCAGATTTTGGTGGGGTTTCTAGGTTCAGCCACAAAGAATCAAGCAGATAGGATTGCAGCGTATTAGGGTCAACCCTAGCTTTTCTGAGGTCAGATTTAGATTTAGATTTAGTTAGTAGTTTTTCAGCCCTAACCCCCCACTCAGGTTCAACTAAACTGTACAAAGATTGAGATGATGAAGTATCAAACAATGGAGAATCTGATTTCTCTTTATTTCTATTCCTAAGTATTCTTTTTGGACTATCCACACTGAGTAAAGTTTCGGTATCAGAGTTACCTCTTGTGTGGATCTTTCTGGAAGACAGGATATCTAGTGTGGTACTAGTCGAAGCAGGTGTGGAGTTGCCAGGACAAACATACAACCTTCTAGCGAATTCATAAATTTCCATTTTCCCACAAAAATCCCTTTCTTCCTGCTCACCGGTCTCCTCAGTGGAGTCACCTTCCAAAATATTTCAGTGGAGTCGCCAGGGAAAATGATACAACCTTCTTTACATGTAAGAATCTCTGTTTGCCCGCAGAAACTCTTTATCCTTTTAAAATTTGTCGTTCTTCCTAGGGATGATCTTCATCCTCGTCCTCAGCAATGATGCCAGTTTGTTAGCATCGGAAATGAGCCCAAAGGTTGCAGAAGGCTCGCTCCCAGGTAACAGTAGAACCACTTTCGAAGAGAGAACTAGCCTTCTGCTCTTCCGAGAGGGATCTCTCACAAAATGTTAATTATGCCAGATATATGCAAGTGAAACTCTAAATTGTTGTAAAATTGGTTGAAACAAAACACAGCACCATTGGGCGATGGAGTCAAGACATACAATAGGAATAATCAGAACTTAATTCAAGCGATTTCAACACAGGGGCAAGGTAGCCACTCGATCACAGTCGATTCATAATTGTCTGGTGGAAAGGAGGAACATGAACAAACCATCAACATAGAGCATTGTAAGAAATGAATTATGTATTAACTTTAGAAGAAACTTTGGTGAATACTTGAAACAACAGACGGAGCATAGCAAGTATGAATTTCGAGCTGTTATACCCTAAGTCTCAGATATGAAAGAAAACAAAATGGGAGAGATAAAATGGAAAAACATTCACATAAGAAAGGAAATAACAAACTGTAAGTGCGAACAACACATGAATCCCTGTATGAAAACGCCGACCTTGGCTCTGCAATTATATTAAAATTCTCTTGAAAAACATACACGGAAAAATTACAATGGTTTCAACCCCTTCTCCTTCTTCAGGAGGTATATTTATAGTATTTGGTTTTCCGAGACCGACATCCGGGAGTCAAAATTTGTTACAATCAGCAGGACATCCTCTAACAGCCTCTTAGGTGGCACATTGGCTACGACTTGCATGAAATGGCCAGACAATGAAATGTGAAATGCAGGATGAAATAGGTAGGAGAGCATCCCATACTCCCATCTGGTGGGTGATGACTGTACAAAGCTCTGAGAAAAGCGACCGTTAGGACGAGCATGCAACGCAAAAAAATTTCCCGTGTACCATCATTGTCACTTCTATGAGTGCACTTTGAGTTTAGGTGACCCATATTGTTGGATGACTCTCCATAAGTCAGGACTGGGCAGGGTCGTAGCTATGACGTCGTATGCTTGCGCTTTGAGCTCCATTGTTTTCGGGTATGAAATCTTAGGGACTTTGGAGCATGCGGCTTTAAAATCAAACAATAACTCAAAATCACTGGCCAATTTGTCAAAAATGACCTTCCCTGACAACGTTTGTTGCATATCTCCAAATTTGTTGTGGTCCAATCGGCAGTGCACTAGGCACTCTTGATACTCCTTTTGAGACATTAAAGGACCCTTTTCTTCCCAGAAAAAGGGGAGCCCTCTACTTACTAGTGGTCTGAATAAGTTGACGACTTCTCGGACTTTGTGCTCAGTAACTTCTATTTTGGCCCGTACCGTCTCCATCATCCTGTGCTTAGCCACTATCTTTCTGACTCCAGAGACAACATCGACCATTTTTTGAATACCATATATGCTAGCGGACCCATCTGACATAGAGCTCAGGAAGGTTATGGCATTCTTCATGGTCAACAAGGGCCTTTTGTTCACTTCTGTTGATACTATCTAGGCTTGTTTCTTGGCTTCTCTCATAGCAATTTCCTGATCTTCAATAATATCTAGGTAGGGCCGGAATTTGTCAGCTTCCATGATGATTTGATCCGAGATCAGATGCCTAGCGCCTTGTAAGGCAAGTTTTCCGACCACATGTTGGCTCAATTAGCATTTTGTTGAGCCAGTTCTTGGCATTTCTCCTTTGCCTTTTCTCTTCCTCGTTCCTCTTTGACTCTTTCCTTTTCCAGTTCCTCAATCTGTTGTTTCAGTTTAATGAGCTCGGTATCCTTTAAGCCTATCTGGGACATTGCTCTGGAGAGGGAGCTGGTATCTATCTCCCCAGCCATACCTGTGGACTGAATTGTATTCTTCATGCTTCTGCTTTGAAGCTCATTTTCCTTCATTGCTAATCTGGTTTTCAATTTTGCCTCTCTATTCTTCAAAAGCTGGATATATGCTTCCCACTGTCTCCCCTTTTCTTCAAGCTTCAGTAGCTTAGCCTTGAAGTCAGTAAGCTTGAAGTTCAATACCTCTTTTTCCCTTTCGAAGTCAACCAATTCATCCGCTTGAGCGAGCTGGGTGCCAGGGATTTTTAACTTCTTTTTCAAGGTCTAGATCTCCTTCTCTTTGTCATCGAGCAATTTCTGAGCCAAACTCCCTTTCTGCATAGATCCTTCTATTTGCATAGCTTTCTTTTGTAAGTTGTTGATTTGGGATTTTGGTGCTTTATTTCCCACTCTCGCCTTCCTTAAAAGATTTGAAGTTTTCTCCCTATTCTCCTCTAGCTTAGACATCTGTATGGTAGCTTTAAGAAGTCTGGTATTCAGTATATCCCCTGCCTCTTTGTTCAAGTGTATGATGTCAGTAGTGGGAACCTTTGAGAGGTTCACACTGACCTCGGACACCTTGTTTCCCATTGCTAAGGCCAAGATAAGGGTATCAGTGGCATGATCCCTTACAGTTTTCAGTGCCACAATGGGGTGGGGCAACCGCGAGGCTTCGCTGTATAGCTCTGCTGTCTCCTTGAAGGTTTTATCAGCCCTCTCTTGGTAAGACCTCAACCATTCTTCTTTGGACGCATGCTTGCTCGGAGTCTGTCCGTCAGATACATACTCTTGTATTTGCAATTCGACTGCCTCGGGCTCTTCCTGTTGCTGTTGTTTTATTAAGTTCTTCTTCTTTTCCTGTCCCTTTTTGACCTGCACTAATTGCTGTCCCAGTTCCACTTTCTATTTCTTGGGCATGCTGGAAGTGTCCATTTCTTCAATGTCCATGGCCTCTGTATCCCCTCTTTTCATTGAGCTTGCTGAATAATTGACCAGTGATGAGAATCCCCTTGCTATCGCAACTACTGTAGCCCAATCTCTTTGGGGAGAAACTACCCCCGGTAGCTATGAGCCAGTGTCCTATTCTGCGCTGGTATCCATTTGGGCAGGATTAGGGAAATCGTCCCAATTCATCGCTTCTCTAAGTCCAGGTATCTCAGTGTGCTCAAAGGGCCTGCATTTGTGAGCTTTCCTTCTTTTGGAAATCACCTGGCGAGGATCATAATTTATTGCTTGTCCTCGAGAAAACTCCATGCCTCTAAGCAAGTTGGTGACTAGGGGAAAAGCATCCCTACTTCTAACTGTGTATGGTTTTAATTCCCATGGAAAAATCAAACTTGAACTTTTCTTAAAGTTCAAGAAGTGTTGTTCTTTGACAATGAGTTTATGCTGGGTTAATTCGAGGGAGAAAACCCTAGGGGTTAGAAAAGCTCGCAGGATGTAGGGTGGATGTACAAATCCATACAACCTTATGGTCATTCCAAATTCTGCGAGGAACCATTCCCCTATCTTCTTGCTATTTGACAGTTGCAACATTTGCCTCATCTCAGGCAACACCCTAGGTAGCCTTTCCTGAAAGAAGAGTTCATATATTTCAGCCATCAACTGGTTCATGAATTCATAGTAATCCATGGCCATATTAGCAGTGATTGCCAATTTTGGTACTTGTAGGTCCTCCTCATTATAGGCTATGAACATCCTCAGCAAAAAGGACTGGAATCTGAACATTCTAGTGTCGTGGAAGTTTGTTAACTGAGAATGGATGTTCTTGGCCAGAAACTCATCAAATTTATGGCAACGAGACTGACCGGATTGTCCAGGCAATTCAGGTTCATTCAGACAAGTACTTAAGATGAACAAAAGACTCAGCAATGACTCTAGGATGTACGCATCAGTATCTAGACCTAGGAACTGATTGGCCAGGGATATACACCACTTATTTTCTTCATTGAATTGGCTGAGGTCGATAGGGTAAGATAGGTCGATGGGTTCTACATTGGGTTTACAACAGGCCTTCAGGAAGGTTTCTTTACTTTCATCAGTAGACTCTCTAAAACAATGTACAATTTCTGCTTCTCGGTAGTCTTGGGATATATGGGTGAATTCATTTGGGATATCCAGGGATTTGCGAATGATAGCAGGTTGAATTGGGAAAAGGATTTTAGACTTAGACTTATTCATAATAATGCCTTCGGTGACAGAGAAATTATTTGCACACCATTCGACAAATTCAGGGCAATGGGGGGTTTGGTCGACAGAGAAGAAGTGGAAGAAAGATTTTAAAACACCGCAGGTATCTCTACCTCGGTTCTTAAGAGCTTCCAATTTTCCTTTGGTGGTTTCAATAGATTCTCCCACCAGGATGGTATCAAAAATCTCAACATTTTCGTCCAACAGGCTCTCTTCTATCCTCCAACCTGTGGCCTCAAGCTCTACATCATCTCTCACTCCTACCACTTCTATTTTGTCCATTTTCAAATAACACTGAGGAGGTATCAAGGGCTTACCTTGTTCTGTAGCACAGTCTCCTGGTCGGTCCGGGCTGGCGCTCTGGATGTGGTTGGATATTTGACAGCCTCAAGGTTTCAAAAAAGACAAATATTTGCAGCTTTGTGTGGGCATTCTTTATAGCTTTTCACCCAATCATAACCTTTGCACATTTCTTAAGCGATTTGCACCGTAGATTTTACTCTTCGTGACCTAAACCGTAGATATGTGGGGTCCTTCATGCCACATCTTTCCTTACCTAGCGTGTGCACATCCCAACCGTTGATCGGGACCGACTTCCTTCACAACCGTCGATTCGAACGGACCCCACCATTCTTCGTGAAGCAAGGTTCTGTTTTCCTCTGTGCTACTCTAGATGGTGAAATGAACTATAATTTTTGATCTCCCTCCGCTCTCATATGCACCGTCGATCAAATGGCCCATACCACTTTTCACAATCCTGAATTGTTGCTTTCGTCCTCGCTAGTTTGGGATGTGAAATGGTTCTCAGCTGCAGATCTTCTTGGGTCCCAATCTCGACCGTTGGATGCATCCGTTCTTTAAAATATTTCACAAATCTAAAGAAGCGGCTTGGGTCGGACATGTTCGCCATGCAGAATGGTTTGACGCCGTTGATATGCTATCTGGTCAACCTCAGCCTTCGATCGTGACTCCCCTTTAACGCCTCTAGTGCACCCAATGCTTTCTTCTTAGCCTTGCTTCCCCAATCCATAGACTATCTCACTGGCTTTCGATGTTCACCACCAAGGCGTACCCCAAGGCTGAGCGCTATCTTGTGTGTGCGATCAGCTCTTTCTGCGAATACTACACTACCTTCTCAATACTTCTCAATGAGGCCAAAGGACACGAGTATCATTTATTCCCAAAATTTAACAGAGTGTTAACAACAGTGAATCAACTCTCCGAAGTGAAAAATATCACCATTGGATCCTTAAAAATGTCAACCTCTGTATAGTGTTGGTGGGATAATCCATTGACAAAGATGGAAAAAGAAGACGACCCCATAAACACATGGGTAGAATTTTTCAAATATGTCTAAAAGGAGTTCTACCCCCCAAGTATCTTTATCAGAAGTATAAGAAGTGGCAACAACTAAGGCAATGGAAAGACCAGTCCATACATAGTTACACCGTCGAGTTCTATCAACTCATGGCTAGATTTGGCGTCCAAAAAGAAGAGAAATTTCTTCTCCTGAAGTATGCCAGCGATTTATCCCCGTACATTCAGCAAGAGATCGAGTTTTTTACTGCCAGTACGCTTGAGGATGCATTTCATTATGCCAACAAGATTGAAGCTAAACATAAAGGAAAAGCACGTTTTGTGATCAAGGCAATAGGTCGAACATTCGACAAGAGGTCACCAGCCGACTTCGACAAGTTCAAGAACCCTTCTCAGCCGACTTCGCCAAATCTCGATCATCAAAAGAATAACTTTCAGAAAGACAAGAGGGACCGCAGAAATCAAGATCCTACCTAGAAATGGTTTGATTATCAGAGTTCAACATGGCATGATATGCCAGAATGCAAAGTTCGAAAGACATTTTTGGCAAAATTGTCAACATCCAACTTGTCCGGTAAAACCCTGGTGGAATCTGATCAAGATGCATAAACTCTCTTGGCTTCGAACTCGACCACTCCAACGGCGTCGACTATAATTGATGAGGAGGAATGTGAGCTCCTATTCCATACACGGATATGGGTTCATAAAAATCCATTACATCTGATTTTGGATAATGGTAGCGAGAAGAGCTTCATTTTTGAAGATCTTGTGAAGAAATTAGGTCTTTTCACCACTCCACATCCTCAACCTTACAATATAGGTTGGATGAAGGATGTGAAAGAAATAAGGATTACGCACCAATGCAAACTCGCCAAATTCATTACTCCTTTTGAAGATGAAGTACTCTGTGGAGTGGCACCACTTTTTATAGCCGACACCCTATTCGGGAAACCTTACCTATGGGATCGACACGATACATATCAGCCACGACCTCAGAAGGTGATTGTCAAAATATGGAATCAATGGTATGGCATACCAGAGTGACAACCCACATCAACGGTTGCTATGATATCTTCCAAAAAAGATAAGAAGCTTATCTATCATGCTCAAAAGTTGGCATTAATCATGATAAAGCCTGAACATTCCAGAAATACTGCAACAATGATTAGACTCACCAACCAATGTAACTACCGACAACAAGAACAGATCAACCACATTCTTGAAGAATACCAAAATGTATTTCAAGCTCCAAATGGAATACCTCTGCATTGTTAGGTAAAACACTGCATTGAACTTGTTCCTGGTTCTTCATTACCTAATGCATCTATTTACAGAAGATCCATTCTCGAAAATGAAGAGATTTGCAGGAAAATCCAGGATTTGATTAACAAGGGTCATATCTACCCCACGTCCTCTCCTTGTGGAAGTCCAGTTGTCTTAGTTCCAAAGAAAGATGATACTTGGCACATGTGCATCAACTATCAAGATCTCAACAAAATTATAGTGAAGAATAGATACCTTCTTCCACGGATAGATGAAGTCATCGACAATCTGAAAGGTACGAAGTTCTTTACAAAACTAGACCTCAGTTCGGGATACCACTAGATTCCAATCGAGTCTATTGATGTAAGGAAAATGAATTTCAAAATGAAGGATTGTTTGAATGGTTAGTCATGCCTTTCGGCTTTACCAATGCACCTGCAACCTTCATGAGATATATGGATGACCTTCTATGACCTTTCATCAGTAAGTGTGTCATTTTCAATTGATCATGGGAAGAACATGTCAAAAAGCTTCGACACTCTCCAACAACATCGACTATATCTGAACATGGACAAGTGCTCATTTGCAATGTCGAGCATCAAATATTTGGGTATGTAATTGACTCTGTAGGAATTATGTCGACCCAAAAAAGGTACAGATGCTCAAAGATTGGCCCATTCCTCAAAACATTCATGAACTAAGAATTTTTCTTGGTTTCGCGAATTTCTATCGACGAATCATATTTGGCTTTAGTCACATCGCATGGCCTTTGCATCAGTTGATGAAAGGAAATGGGAAAGCTGTCTTCAAATGGACATCGCCACAACAACAAGCTTTTGAACAACTAAAAAACAAGCTTTGTACTACACCTGCACTTGTGTTACCTGTTATATTTTTATCATTCAAGCTAGCATTATCTTAGGATCTTATCTGAGAGAATACCATGCACAACAATAAACACAACAGACAAGAGACACAAAGAATTTTCCTCGGGGAAACCAGAAAGGAGAAAACCCCACAACTTCCTTAGAGATAGAATGAGCTCCAATAGCAGCAGTAAAACCCAAAAACAAAAAAGATGATCTCCACAGCTTGTTCTCTCTCTCACACTTTAGAGAGCTTCTCCTCTCTCACTCATGCGCCCCAATGAGTGAGTGTGTGTGTGATAAATAGAGAGGCTCACTCTCTATTTATATTCTTTCATTCACTTAATGTCCACTCCAACATGTCGGCCTCACTTAACAATTACTTTACTAGGGCCCACATCTCTAGGAGAGTCTAATAACCCTAGTGCCCCAGAACTGTGGGGACTTTGCCCTTCGATCAACAAGGAGGGTTAACCTTGACACAAATGTGGGGACTATTGCCCCGACTTATAATGGAGGGCTAACCTCAATGACTTTACATAACTTGTTTACATTATTGAATCTCCCGATCAAAACATCGGGGAATGACATGACTCAATTAAATTATAGATACTTCCTAGAATAAACATCGGGGTACAATATACAAGTGAATACATTCCGAAGTTACAACTACATCAATGCTCCCTCTTAACTAGGAAGGTATTCTCTTGACACAATTTATCAGCACAAGTCTTCTTCTCTGTATCATCTGGATCATCATCAAGTCATCTTCGTCTTCAAGTCATCTTCATTGTCAAGTCATCTTCATCGTCAAGACATCTTCATTGTCAAGTCATATTCATCAAGTCTGGATCATCACTAGATCATCATCGAGTATGGATCATCACTTGATTTGGATCGTCACTGCTGGATCATCATCAAGTCTGGATCATCACTTGATCTGGATCGTCACTGCTAGATCATCATCAAGTCTGGGTCATCACTTGATCTGGATTGTCACTGCTGGATCATCACTACTGGATCATCATCAAGTCTAGATCATCACTTGATCTAGATCATCATCAAATCTAGATCATCACTGAATCATCATCATCATTACTGCTTCTGCTATCTCAATCAAATGGTGCTATCTCTTCATTCTTCCCGTCACAGGAAATTCTACAGAGCCAGCCCTTTTTCATGCTGGTTTTAGGCCTAGCCTCCATGGAGGTCTTATTCAGTGCTTATATATGACCCTAAGTCAGAATGGCCCGCCCAACACTTACATCTCACCTCATCTTGTCAGAAAGGCACGCCCATCACTCACATCTGACCTCATCTTGTTAGAAAGGCCCAGCACTCACATCTGACCATGTGTAAACACATTGCACTAGAATGTCTCAGCACTTATATCCAACCATGTGCAAACACAACGCATCAGAAGGGCTCTGCACTTACATCCAACCATGTGCGAACACATTGCATCGGAAGGGCACTGCACTTACATCTGACGATGTGAGAACACACCGCATCAGAAGGGCTCTTAGTCCCAAACTGAGGATTCCTAGTAACTAACTAGGTGCCTCCATTCTCCCAGAGAATGGCATCTCAATGCCAAGATGAGTATTCTTGGTAATTGACCAGGTGCCTCCATTCCAAGAATGGAATTCAGCACTTATATCTGATCATGTAGGAACCAATCCTACAGTCACATCAGAATGGCTCAGCACTCACATTTGACATGGAAGGAACCAAATCCCGTGACCATGACAGAATGGCTCAGCCCTTACATCTAACCATGGAAGGAACCTAATCCTCTCACCATGTCAGAATGGCTCATGGACTCATCACTTCCCCTTGGAGGGAACCTCGATCTGGATAACACCAAGCTTCTCCCTGAAGTACTCAAACTTCACTTTGGCCATTTCTAGCATAGAATCACATCAGGGATGATTACATTTCAAGGATAACCTGCGAGCTTTTCCAGGACCGATTACATCCGAAGAAAACCTACGAGTCTATTTACATCTGAGCAACCTATGATTTTCACCAAGATTTATGCTCAGACAACCCGTCTCATCGACTATGTTAGAACTCCCTCTTTCGAGAGATCTCGATCTGGATCACATACTGGAGCTTCACTGCTCCTTTGTTCATCATACAAAAATGCAAGTCAGATCAAGAAAATCAAATAGTAGTTTTCAAAAGAAACATACTACCTCCCAAATAGCAAGTGGCAACATCTTTTGCCTCAGCTGTACTCAACGCCATGCAGGACTCCATCCTGCCAAACCAAGAGATCACACTTGATCCCATACTGAAGTAGCACCTCGAAGTGCTCTTCCTATCAATGGCACTGCCTGCCCAATACGAATCCTCATAAACCTCCAGGTTAACCTTCTGATTTTCCTCATACTTGAGCCCATAATCAACTGTATGCTTCAGGTACCTCATTGCATGCTTTGCAACCATCAGGTGAACATGTCTCAATGTGTTCACAACAAAGCAAATATCTGGTCTTGTATTTGTCAGGTAAATCATCTGACGATACATCGTGGCATCAACCGACTCTGATGAAGCAACACTCAATAGCTTCAGGTTTGATGCCATAGGTGTGGTCATGGCCTTATAGTCCATCATCCTGAACCTCTTCAGTATCTCTACTGCATACTTCCCTTGTCCACACCTCCATGCCTAGAACGTAGTACATCATCCCCAAGTCCTTTATCTCTAACTCAGCAACAAGTCTCTTTCTTGCAACTTTAATGAGTTCCTCTTTTCTGTCAGGAACAAGTCATCGACATATAACATGAGCATCACTGGTCTTTCGCCTTCAACCTTGAAGCAAAGGTTGGAATCTGCTTTACTCTTAGTAAATCCTAGAGTCATCAGTAATCTATCCATCCTGTTGTACCATGTCGAACCTCAGGATATTCTAGAGTCACTCCCTTTGAAGTGGAGCATCATACTCCCTCTGTCTTTCATACTCTATGCACTGAAACATTCTGTACCGGAGTGACAAGTAGCTTCCTCTGCTACTAATATTCTATGTATCCATCTAGGGTCACTGGATACCAAGATCCTCTATCTTGAACCTTTTCAAAAGTTCTTCTCGCACCCATCTGTGAGCTTGTCATCCTCTATAGCCTTTCATCTTTAACCTTGTAACAAAGGTTAATATCTTCATCAAGCTCCTCATATATGTGTTATCCCATGGGTGTCTTCTGAGCTCGTACAAGGCCTTCTTTCATTTGCACACATGATTCTGCCTGTCATGTGTATTTCTAGTGGCTGCAAATGTCTCTTCATAGTCTATGGCTCGTGCTACGAATCTTTCCTTGTATCCGATGATATTTCCATCTACTGCATGATGGAACTACGAACTTCTCTTCAAATATCTATACTGCATCCTAGACATCATTCTTCTTGAACCGGTCTTCCCTTTCTTCTTGGTTACTTCTTCATAGCTGGAAGGTTCTGCATCAATGATGTCGTTGCATTCGTCATATTATTTTTCATCTTGAATTGTCGTCACTTGTTCTTCGGAACAAGTCTCATCCTTCTTTGCTTGTAGGTGATTGTACACGATCTTTCCTACAAGTCAAATGCATTAGTTGTATGGTTAGAAACATTTCATAAGGCATATTCATAATGGCAAATTCTTATGCATAAATATATGATAATGCAACTATTTTAGCCAATATAACATTCATCCATATCTCATAGAAACTTTTCTAGATGCCTTCCATCTCCACTAGGACAACATTGAGATTGTGCACTAATCCAATATGTCAACAAAGAGGTTTCATTCTAGATAAGCAGCAATGGATAGTTTTATAGCACCATGAGCTACTTACCCATCACATGCATATGAGTAGTATACTGTCATTAATTCAAACATTCTATCATGCATAAT
Organism: Pseudotsuga menziesii; assembly: GCA_001517045.1. Taxonomy (NCBI): domain Eukaryota; kingdom Viridiplantae; phylum Streptophyta; class Pinopsida; order Pinales; family Pinaceae; genus Pseudotsuga; species Pseudotsuga menziesii. Next base: position 307,548 of record LPNX010947787.1, read on the forward strand.
ACATTAACTAAATATAAACAAATGCATAACAAAACAATATCATGAAATGACAATTGCATACTTATCTTTATTTGTTTCGTGGGTAGACTCCTTCTTGAGCCTTCAGCTTCATCATCTTCTTCATTCATAATAGCATAATTTCTTATCCAAAGGCTAAGATGGATAAGAGGTTCTTCAAGAGTTGATATTCTTCATCACTTGAGGGATCTTCTTTGGAGGGTGAGATCTTGATCTTCAGTTGCTCCCATCTTCTTTTTCTCTTATTATGAATCGAGCTTCTTCTTGTGTGTGCTCTTCCTAGAGTCTGCTGAAAGTAATCACTTCCTTCTGGCACACATTCCTCAAAGGAATGAATCCCATGATCCTGGGAGGCCATTCAAGGTGGTTATCACAACTTCTACATTCTCCACTTCTTCTTCTACCACTTCAAGTTGTTCTTTGATTTGAGAGACCCTTGTAAAGTATGACTGTATGGTCTCTACATTCTGTATCTTCACATTCTTCAACTATTTTCTCAAAGTCATATTCTGATTTATGTTCTTCCCTTAAAATAGATTGGTCAAGGAATAAAACATCTCTTTCCATGTCTTTATGGAAGACACTTGTGGTACAAGTTGATCTGTGATTGAATCAGCAATGATCTTCTTGGCCTTGACCAAGTTCTTTTTGTGTAAGGCTTTTAGCCTCATCTCCCTCTGGAATTGAAACCTCTCTACTTATGTAGGTGTCCAATTCATTTTCTTCAGAGAGATCATATACTTCCATGCTTGGAAGTTGTCAACTTCACCAATCTTATCATCAAGCTGATGTGATAGATCACTTTGAAATGAGAACCTCAAATGAAAATAGCAAAAGATTAGATCTTACCGATTTGAGCTGTCCATCCTGGTTTCAGAGCTAGCTGTTCTAGGGTTTGTTAGAGAAACCCTAATTTTAAAAACTTGGAATATTTCAGATCTGATTAGATATACATATAGAACTCTTCAAGGTGAGCTGTCCAATGTACTCTTTTTCTGAAAATAGTGGAGGGAAGCTCCCAGAACAGGAAGCCCTAGTTTTCCAATTTCTTCTGCAGAAATGCTTGATACTGTTTCTGATTTATCTCTGAAATTACTAATCCTCTATGTCTAAAATTTCACATAGAGTTAGCCTCGCCTATTCTTGTTCCAACACCATAGGTTTCATCAGAATTGGTTTCACCAATTGGGACTTATGAGTGTTTTCCCAAGGTGACATGTTTCAAGACTGTTCAGCATAGCGAAGTTGAACGAACTTCCACATGTCACTGTTTCATCTTCTGGGTCTGAAACTTGGAACACAGAAAGTAAATTCCATGCCTTTTCTGGAACAACTTCCTAAATTTCATTTGGACCTTCGTAGCCCGAGATATTGCAATTCTCCCCAGGTGTCCTGTTTAGGGATTAATCCTGGAAGAGGCTAGAACCCTAACTTGGAGGGACCATATCTTTTAGAATATAGCGAATATGAGGCTGAAATTTGGATACAGTGTGAATCAGGATTTTATCTTTGTCCTATAAAAGTTTCAGTTCTTGATCCTTTTCCAATCCCGATATATAGCGAATGTACCAAAACATATGAGTTTTAGTATTTTAGGGGTTTTCTAGCCCTGGGTCAAAATAGGGTTTGACTTTCTTGGAGTTTCACCCAACCAAAAATCTTGACCCAGGTCTCTAAACTTTGATTTTGATGAGGAGAGAAATCCTATGTTGGGCTCACTCAAAAATTCCTCTTCTGTAAGAAGCCCTAATTTCTTGCACCAAAAACTGAAAATGTCCGGAATCGAATTACACTTCGACAGAAAGATGCGCCCTTCAATGGAGAATCATCCTAGAATATGTTTGCTGATGGATTGTGGAGAGAGACCAAAAAATTAAGACATCCTAGCTTCTATAACTACACAATGTCTTCTTCTCAGGTTAGCTCTGATACCATGTTAGATTTTTATCATTCAAGCTAGCATTATCTTAGGATCTTATCTGAGAGAATAACATGCACAACAATAAACACAAGAGACAAGAGACACAAAGAATTTTCCTCAAGGAAACCATAAAGGAGAAAACCCCGCAACTTCATCAGATATAGAATGAGCACCAATAGCAGTAGTAAAACCCAAAAACAGAAAAGATGATCTCCACAGCTTGTTCTCTCTCACACACTTGAGAGAGATTCTCCTCTCTCACTCATGCACCCCACTGAGTGAGTGTGTGTGTGATAAATAGAGAGGCTCACTCTCTATTTATATTCTTTCGTTCACATAATGTCCACTCCAACATGTCAGCCTCAATTAAAAATTACTTTACTAGGGCCGATATCTCAAGTAGAGTCTAATAACCCTAGTGCCCCACAACCGTGGGGACTTTGTCCTCCGATCAACAAGGAGGGTTAACCTTGACACAAATGTGGGGACTATTGCCCCAACTTACAATGGAGGGTTAACCTCAATGAATTTACATGAATTGTTTACATTATTGAATCTCTTGATTGGAACATCGGGGCAGGACATGACTCAATTACATTATAGATACTTCCTGGAATAAACATCTGGGTACAATATACAAGTGAATACATTATGAAGTTACAAATACATCAACATTACCTGATTTTCATCAGCCCTTTGAGATTGAGATGCATGCATAGGACTATGCCCTTGATGCAGTTATCACTCATTCAGGTCACCCAGTCGCATTTCATTATGAGACTTTGAGTGACACTGTTAGAAGGTACTCGACGTATGAAAAACAACTGTACACGATTGTTCAAGCTCTTAAACAATGGAGACACTACATTCTTGGCAAGGAAACGGTCATCCTCAGTGACCATAAACCTTTGTAGTTCGCTCTGTCCCAGTCAAAACTATAGACAACTCGACAAATCAAGTGGATTAATTACCTACAACAATTTCAACTGTTAATTAAGTATTGGAAAGGAAAAGCCAATGTCGCAACCGATTGTCTCAGCAGACCACCCATTACTCTAGTGGCTATAGTAATGAGTATGCAGGGTTATGACACCACTAATTGGCCACAATTATATTCGGTAGACTACAACTTCTCTGCAATATATCAACAGCTTCATACCGGCACATTGTCTACTATCGACTACTTCCTAAAGGACACCTTGCTATATAATCTCGAACAGCTTTTTGTACTGATCGATGAGCATCGACATAAGCTCATTTGGGACGCACACTACAACAAGACTGCACGACATTTTGGAGTCGCAAAAACACTTATTATCCTCCAAAAGTATTTCTATTGGCCTTCACTTAAATCTAACATCAACAAGTTCATTCTATCGTGCATGGTTTGTGCCATTGCTAAACTGCTGAATTGATGACAAGGATTTTACACACCCCTTCCAATTCCTAGTCGACCATGGGAATCTATTTCTATGGACTACTTGATGGGATATTCTACTACCAAACATCAGCATGACGCAATATTAGTAGTAGGCGATATATTTTCGAAGATGGCTATACTCATACAATGCAAGAAGACTACGACATCATAACAGACTGCTCAACTCTTCTTTGAACATGTGTGGAAACATTATGGCCTCCTAACGACCATTGTTTTCGAGAGAGATGCTAGATTTTTCAGAACCTTTTGGAAAACTCTCTTGAAAAATATCGACACAAGACTTTATTTGTTGATAGCCTTCTATCTGCAGACAAACGGACATAGGGAAGTTTTAAATCGCTCAGTCGTACAACTGCTTCACATGTACAACTACAAGCGTCATCGAACATGGGATGACATCCTTCCATACATACAGCATAGATACAGTCGTGCTTAACACAACTCTATGGGAAAGAGTCCATTTGATATCTATTACGGATTTCAACCCTCATTTCCTATCAACTTAATTAGTTACTCAACACAATCAAATGAAAATGACTTTGAAGGACGAGAAGTGGAGAAAGCATTAAAATTGAGAGATCACATCCACATCATTTATAAGCAAGCACAGGAAATGTTGCAACAAGCTAATGCAAAAGCTAAGTCCTGACACAACAATAATCATACTCCTCATTCATTAGAAATTGGGGATCAAGTCTGGTTACATCTAAAGAAGGAGCGCTTCATTGTTTCGTATAGAAAGATGAAACCCTTGCGATATGATCCATAAAGTATCCTTAAACAGATTGGAGAAAATGCTTTTCAGCTCAACATTCCTGCATGCCTTGGTCTACATGCAGTTTTCAATGTAAATTTACTTCAACCATACCATGCACCATTGTTGGAACATAACGACTTGCAGACAACAGAACCTAAAGAAATTCATCCAGATGTTCATGAACCTCTTCTTTGCGACACCATTGTTGGATGATGCATACGACATACAAGGATGAACTCCATTCCCTTTTTTCAAGTGGCTAAAGCTAGATAACTTCCCAGACAAGGAAAATGGTACTCTGCTATTGAAGTAGCCAACAAGTTTCCTCACTGAAACGAATACACAATGGAGGCCATTGTTTCTTAAGGAAGGAGGAATGATCCAACCAACATTTGGCAAGTTTTCAAGCTTCGACAAATTTTAGCACTTCGACTACTTTTCCTATTCTGACTACCTCGACAGATCTATCTCGACAAGTTCTGCTCGACAGGTCTGCCTCGACAGATTCTCCTAGACAAGTTCTCCTCGACATGTCCGCCTCGATAGGTCTGCAATGGCTAAAATTATGAACCATTATAACTTATTTTGTAACCGAACGTAACGGGTAGTCACCCGAGCGTCTCAGCATCCTATATAAGCATGTACAATAATGTAATATACAAATTTTGATTCCTCCATCTTTCATGGAGAAGAAGTAATAAATTGGTTAGAATTCTTGCAAATTGTATGTTCGTATACTTTCTGTTGACATAATTGTTTCCATAATTCACTTGTTATTTTATATTCTTCTGCTATAACAAAGCTTGAATCATTCAATCGATTGTTGTCCTTGACGTGCACCTGGGCACCGCCTGGATCATAGGCCCTTCATTTTATTATTCAGCTAATATGCCATGATAAAGGCCTTGAACCACAACATACACCATTTAAAGTGGATCTTTGGAATACATGTGGAATATGGATGGATGTAGGCGTTTTTGTATAGTGAGTATGGTTCTAGATGCCTCGACCACAGTAGAGAGAGGAAAATAAGGGAATTACACCAAATCAATATCTAGAGCTCGTTGCCCATGAGAATTAATTCAAATAACAACACAAGACCTTTAAAGATGATCTTATGCATGGATGTGAAATATTGTAGTGTCTCAAGTCTGGTATACAGACCTGAACACTAACTAATTCTACAAATTAAATTAAATTTATGATATTTGAATTAAATCCACTAAGAGCACATTCAGACTAGGCAAATAAAGGTTTCTTGCTGGAAAAATTTGCAGACAAGGGAGTAGGTAGTGGGAAGAAAAAAAAGAGTGAGTTAATAACATTGAATTAATTTCCCCTAACACCTTTATATTGGGGACCATTCAGGTTTCAGAATCCGCTCTGTGGAAACCTACTCCCACGCTTCTTGGTCACCCAACAGTGAAACTAAGGAAATTCCTTCTGTTCTTCCGACCAGTGTCTTGGGGAAAATTTCATAGGTGTTATCATACATTCATACAATAGAAAATATTATTTGGATTAATTTCTGACATATCTAGATTTTTCTGGAGGATTTAGGGAAGAATTGGCAGTTTCAGGCAATTTTGGCCTAGTGAGACCCTACGCTATGGAGGATCCCAAATGAAAGTAAGAACAAAAATAAAATTTGATCTGGATTTATGTATTGGAATTTGGGTCCATCAGTGACCCACAGGAACTTACAGAGTTGAATTTGAGTGGACAGAACTCATTTTACAACAAAAATGGTAAAACTAGTTATTTAAAATTAGCATTCTAGCTAGGGTACAAAATAAAGTAGATATTTCATAGAAGAATGTCTTATGTACTTTATATGAATTATAATAGATATTAATAACACTTAAATGAACATATAAATTCCTCAAATCATTCCCAAAACCTTGCTTATTCCTTATTGCACTCATATTTATCAATTTCCCCCATTACAATGATAAAACAAGCTTTTTATGGTAAAGTGAGAAAGTAAACTTTCAGGGATAGATTTATTTAGAACTAATAAATATAAATTACAGATTTATGTTTTATTATACATCATAAATCATATGATATACTGACCATTACATAGAGAGACTCTGAAATGGTGGGAAGGAGGCCCAAAACATGACCAGAGAAGGGCTGAGAGCATAGGTGAAGCATGGGCTTCACTGGAGCTTGAATTGAACATGATGGAGGCTGAAAAATATGTCTAAGAGGACTTCAATGGATTAAACTCAAGCACTCCATACCTAGAAATATAATGGAATAGGAATGAAAGAGTGGGGAAGGGAAGGTTTGGGGCTCATCTCCCAAGTGTCTAAGGCTCATCACTCAGAAAGGAATGCTCACATAAGAATAGATCAATAAACACATCAACCAAACTAAGTAAAGGGGTTCTAATTTTCCTCTAATAGCATCCTGGGTGACCTATTTAGCAAGTGGATTCCAATGGTGACCCGTGAGAGCAAGTCAACCACCTAGAAGCCCTAACCCTAACAACATAAGAGCCCTCGTTGGGAAATTTGGAATGTAGGAACATGTGTATTTGTTTCCATGTCAAAATTGTTACACTAAAATATTGTCACCATCATGTTATGAGATAGGTATTCCCTTTTCATCTCCAATCCCTCAAAGTTTTCCCTAAAGAAATGATAGAAGAAAATTATCCCCTTGCAATTTTCCTTGTTTTGAGCTAGTAACGCTCTTTCCCCATTGACAAAAAGCATTAGCTAAGTCAGAAATGCTCATGATACATGAGCAAAGAGTGCTTTCACCTCCTCTATCATTACTACAAGAAGCGTTACCCCCTTAACACTGCATGTTTTATTCATTAAAGGAGCGATGCTCAAGTTTTCAAGGAAAACAGAGAAGGTTCGAGAGGCTTCTTGAAGCTTTCCTTCACGGAGCCTCATCCCTATGGTTCAGGACCACCTAGAGCTCGAGATCCTCCATTTTTTTATTATCTTATCTCCACCTCACCCATGAGATCCTCAACCATTCCTATCCTCTCATTCCTTTAAATACTGGCTCATCCCCCATGTGAGGGGAGAGGAAAAATTGTGTTGCATACCCAAACTCTGCCAAAATAATTCTTGATTCTTTAGAGGCAAGGTGAAGCTAGAGGCAAAAGGGATATTGGATTGGACTCTCAACACCAAGGAACCAAGGTTGTAGTATTTCCAATTATTGTTAATAAATAATGTTTTATCTTTCCCATATATGTTGTATCATATGTATGTGTTGCTTGACTCCTTGTTCACAAGCATAGATCCAATTTTTATATATTGTATGCTATCACTTTCTATTTTTTTCTTCTATTTTTGCAGGTAAATAGAGGAAACAACTTCAAGGATAGTGAAGACATCCATTAATAGAAGAAGCACGGTAGCTCATTCAAGTGTTTAAATAGATCTAGGGAGAGTCTGAATTTTTGTGTTACTCATTTGTTCTATATTTGAACCATTCAGACTAGAGGAACATCTCTTGTCCGCAAGAGGTGCATTTTCCTAGAAACAAAAATAATTCCTCTAATTTAGTAATTATTCCCTTCTTAGTCAAATAGTTACTACTTTTGTTCTTGATAGCTTTCTGCTTTTCCCTGCTTTTGAGACTAAGTCTCCATAAGGAAACTGTGTTCTCATTTTCCAAAATTTTCTTGCTTTTGAATCCTTACAGCTTTGCTGAGTTTTCCAAGAGGAAACTATGCCCTTCTTTTCAAAACTTTCCTTCTTTTGTCTCTCATTTATTTTCTGTTGATTTTAGGCACTTTCCCCTTTACCTCTCTGACTGCTATTGTCCCAGAGTTTCCTCTTTTTCTACCTTGGCAAGTTGACTCACCCAATGGGCCCTTGTGAAATGGAAAGCTTATTTCCACCTCATTAAATTTCCTAATTATTAAAATGGATGAATAAAAATTAAATACATGCCTCAATAATAATTATTTAGCAACATTCTCCTACGCTAATTAATTAATGCCTGAAAAATAATATTTGGAAAAAAATCCCTAGTTGAGGTAATTAATGTATCTTTGACCCCCCGATGTGTTAGGGATGGTCAACACTTTTATGTCCAAAATATGGGGAAATAATAGTCCTCTCCTCCCAAATATGCTTGTCCTCAAGTAGAAGCACTCCATAGTGCTACAAATTTATCCACCATGTAAGAGAACTAGAGCATGAACTCATGTGCAAAAAATAAATTGACTTGTTTCCTCAAGCCATCATGTAAAGTTTCTCAAAAAACACACAATGCCAAGGTATCATTGCTTGAATTGCACTCTCTTCAGTGAGAATTCCTTCCAACCCCACTTATCAGAAAAAATTATGCCTGGATCCCATTTCCTCAACTGTAAGTACCCAAACATTAGTATCCACCATAAAAAATTATCATCATTTGAAATTATACTCATGATGTGGGAATCATACCACTGCACTAAAAGTTGGAAATTCTCAATGAAAAATTTGAAATCGGTGTGATTTCCCCACATGACATAAAGTTCCTTATGTGCTTGATGCACATCAACATTGAATCTCACAATTATGTTGCTGCAATGACCTGGTTCTGAGTCGCATGTCCCAAGACAATTTTGGGCATCCTCCGATGACCATAGATGCCCATGTTGGTCACAGAAGATGTAGGATGTGTCTGATGAAAATTCCATGGTGTAAGTAAAAGGCACACCCTCCAAGGTGCATGAGTCCAAGAAGTACCTATCCATTCTTTCCATAGATGAAAAAATCCTCCAACTATCAGATCCATATGGGAATTTTATTGCTTTCCCATATGCACAATCCCAATGGCTCAATTCTTTGCCACTGGTCATGCAATCACCACCATGAATGGAGGAATAAAATATAGGACATGGTTGCATTTTTTGTGGATGAGAAGGGGGTGGTGCCCTCAACAAATACCCATGGATGAGTGTGGGAGCTTCCTTCTCCTTGCTTGGCATCAAAACAAAGAGACCCTTCACCTAGTTATCATCCTCATGTGCATTGGTTGCCATAGGTGTGTGGAATAAATTATGGTGAAACAACTCTCTCCAAAATGTGTCCACCAAATATTAAATTGAGCACATAGATCTATGGACCAACACACAACTCACAAGATATATCATACAATTTTACTTAGATATTAAAGAATGAAATAGTGCAAAAATGGCTTGCAACTATGAATGCTTTCATTAATCAAAAGTAATTAGATAATTAATTACAATGTAGTACAATGGCTAAATAGCCTCATGCAATTCGAATCCATGTGAGGAAATTCGAATTGGTTTGACTCTACTTGACTGCAAGGCAATTGAACTTGTCTAAATCACTATCGAAGTTCAAGAATCCAACTCAAGTGTCTAATTCAATCTTAATTATCAGTTAACTAGTCTAACTGAATGAGGTAGGTGAGTAAATGCACCTCACCCACATGTCGCCATGCATAGTTATCACTAATTGAGTAGAACTAAATGTAACATACTAGAAGTGAATGTAACCGAATCCTAACTAAGCTTAACTAGTCACCAACAGAAATCAACTAATGGAGGTTGGTGTCCGCACTCCTAGTGGCTCCTAATTTGTAGGGATTGATCTAGGGGGATCCTAAACTGATGCATGCAAGTGCAGTCAGTGGCAGTTAGCCTCAATTAGTGTTCCCCACACTTTAGTAACTGGTACATGTGCCCCAATTAGGCCTAGTGGACCCAACGGTGCTAGTGACTAAATATAGACTGAAAGGACTCCAGATTTAGACATAATTGACCATATTGGACAAGGGAAGATTATAATCCTAACACCCCCCCTGAATGCTAACTTGGAAAATTTGTGGACCCTGGTAACTAAGACCATAGGTCACCTATTACAGCAAGTAAAGTAACTACTCAATACAAGGAGTTGGGGGAAAAACCAAATGGGAAAAAAATCCCCCCCTCTAACTAAGAAGATAGAATCATGATTCAAGTTTTAAAAACTTGAAAATATGTTGCTGCAACCTTCATCTCTGTGATGTAGCGAAGCATCATGCATTATGTTTTGTGCATAGGTATCTTGGGGCATGGAATGTAGACTTCTCCATCTTCTCCCAAAATGATGATGGAAGGAAGGAGGAATGTAACCTTTTCCTCTTTCTTGATGAAGAGGTGTATGATCCACTCTATTCTTCTGAAAGCAGTGTAGATGATCAGACCTTGCCATGTAGCATCTCACATGGAGTTTGTTGCATCTCTTTGAAGGAGGTGAGATTGCATGACATAGCGCAAGGTTCTTTGTCTTCTATGTGTCAGATGGATTTCCAGTCATCTTCCTAGATTCCTGCTTGGGAGTAGGGACTTGATCTAGATCTCAATCACCATGAATCTCAATCTCATAAACTAATACAACTAGTTCTGCAATACTAGTGGAAACTGCAAAAGAATTAGATGGAATGTTTTTACCTTCCCTTTCAAGTGGCAGCTGAGAGTGCACTAGTTCTAAAAATGCCATGAAGCATGAGAAATCATATGCCTTGGAGGCGTGATTTGCAACACCCTTCACTATGATGTTCCCAGTAGAGATATATATGATATCCATTGATTCAAGACCAAATATAACTCGCTTTGGAGAGCCAATATGAGTCATATGGTATACATATAACATATTTGCAGCTAAGGAGGGAACATAAATAACATCTTTGAACTTTCCATGTTCAATATTGATAGAACCCTTCCCTTTGGCTCGAATTTGACTGTTATTATCCATATGAATACTAGGACCATCAAAAGACTGTAAAGAAGAGAATGATTCTCTAGATGCAACCATATTATTGGAACCTTTAGAATCAATGAGGAAGACATGTGCTGTTGAACAACTAGCCTTTATTGCATGGCATGTCTCTTCATGTTCTTCAGTTTATTCTCTATGGTCAGCCTTCCTTACGCTAGTAGGTACAGTAATGTTATGTTTCTTCAGAAGAAGAGCCATTTCATCAATTGTTCTTCTCATACAGGAGCTTTCTCGATGAAAGCCCCTTCCACAGTAAGAACAAAGGGTCTTTCCTTTTCCATTCTACTTGCTTCTCTTCGAACTTGAAGGCTCATTTGACTGCTCTTTCTCCATAGGAGACTCATCCTTTTTCTTCCCCTTACCATTCGCAACCTTAGGTCCTCGATCAATTAGTGCTTGATCTTTGGAAGATCGAATGATCCCCATTTGGATCAACTTGGCATGCTCATGGGTGAGTGATTCAATGAAGGAATTAAGAGTGGGCATCCTCCAATTTGGAGTAGTGAACTTCCTTGAATGAAAGGTTGATACAATGACTGAGTATTCTGCACCAATTTTTGAGAGGATGGCGAGGATGAGTTGATCATCCTCCTTCTCAACCTTGCACAACTTCAACTGGAACACCAGGTTCTTGAATTTGGTGAAGAAATCATTCAGTGTTTTGAAGTTGGATGGATGAAGAGAAATAATCTCATTCTCTAGCTGATAGATCCTCAGGTCATCCTACTTATCAAACAATGAAGCAAGCTTATCCCAAACCTCCTTGGGAGTCTTCAATCCATTGATGTGGAAAAGAAGATTTCTAGATATTGAGATACACAAGCATCCATATGGTTCATCAAGCCTATTCCAGTATTTTTCTTTGTTAATATAATGAACCGGCTCTGCCTCTATCTCCATTGTGAGTCTGAAGAGTCTTTTGGAGTGAAGCTGCATCTCCATGTCCTCCTTCCACTGGTGGTAATTGCAAGGAGTGAGAAGCTCCATTTGAGAGGCCATTGTTCTGCTTGTAGTGAATGTAGTGAAGGACACTAAGCTGCTGTAGTGAATGTAGTGAAGGAGATTGAAAACCTATAAAACACAAAATCAAATAGACAAAGTAAGGTCGATAGCCTGCACTTTTGGAATTTTCTTCACACCCAACATAGTTGATCAAGCAAGCTTGATAAACAATTCCTTTACTTGGGATGTTAAGTGGTAAATTCTCCGCTTCTGGTGCAGTGCTGGAATGAGCAATTTTGGTCAAATTTTTTTTTTGATCCTGTTAGCGCTAAATTATTTTTTGCCAAAATTGGTCTTATCGCCTTTAAAAATGTCAAAGTTCCCTTGGTGATCTAGCAATTGCAAGGTTTTATTTGGTTGAATGATGCCTGGAATTTTCCTCTTTGGTAAAAAAAAAAAGGTTTCTAGAGGAAAGTAAAGGAATTATTTTTACAATTGGTGAAAAATTGGTTTTATAAGTCAATTTTGGCTTTATGTTCAAATTTTTTATTATTATAAAGTTTATTAATAAATTTGGGTTAACATATTTTTATAACATATTGTTGGCATAAGATCGATCATCACCGTTCATCACCAAGTCGCATGGGCCCAAGCAATCACATAAATCAACACACACCATCAATGGTCCAATCTCCAAGCTCTCAAAGAGTACTATATATTGTTCCTTGACAAACATTAAAATGGTTGGTGTATATAAAGTCCAAAAAGCCAAATTGTTCGTTGCATGTGGGATGATATTCCATCCAAAACAAAAAGGTTTGTATCGTGAAGGAGATTCCGGGTACAAAATGGCACCTAATTATTTTATGTAGGAAAGATATGTATGGAATTATGTATTTGGTTTAGATCTCTTCTGGTTATCAATAGATTGAAGAATCACCGGTCACAGCAGAGACTATACTATTAAATATCTTTTGCGGAGATATTTCCAGATTAAGTAGATACACATTGATAGCCATTTGGGTTTATTTACATTTTATGTTGAATATTGGTAGTCTTTTAACGGAATTTTCCTGCATTGGTTTTGTAATTTGAGTCTTATCAGTTTCTACATACCAAAAAAAATAAGGGTACAAAGGCCACATTGCTCCTAGCAGTTGCTGCATTAGCCTTTTTCTTTTATTTAGCGCGTAGATGGATGAAGTATCATTTTATGCTCATCTCATTTTCAACCAGCATAATACAACTATTCCAGATGCATTTCTTTTTCTGGAGGTTTGAGTTCATTAGATGATATTTTGGCCAAAACTAAGAGTGTCATCGAACTTTAAAACATTGAGTTGCTTCAAATACAGAGGACTATGCAGGGATTTTTTACATAATTTTCAAACCAATCACGTCTGATATTGATAACTTAAGAGCAATGAAGGTCACTGGATTATACTATTTTTGAAAATGAATTGCCGGAAATACCTCATAAACCAATGTTTTTCTCCTTTCTGGCTACAATGCTTATAAAGATGTGGATATTCAGAGATGTTTAAAACTCTTGCAAAAGCGAAATGGATCAACGGATCAGGCGAGGATCCAAAGCATCCAACGGCGTGCATTTATTCCGTGATATCAATAAGCTTGGGAAAATGAACTTTTAAAATTTGTGGAATCAATTTTGGGCAAATTTTTTTGACAGCTTAAGTTTTACCAAAATCCCGATCCACAGTGTACAATCATTCCGCAATGTGAACTTGCACAAGGTAAGTCAATTTTAAAATCATCGAAATTTTAAATGGTGGGCAGCTTAGGAGACGTGTTGTTGCAGCATCAACTCGCCCAACAAATCAATGGTGTGAAATTATTTCGCTGCGGGAAAAGGCTTTTGGTTTGATTTTTAAAGACCCACTGAAAATTTTATGTAGCATATGGTTTTAACACATGTTTATATCGTGATATCTGGTAAGCAAGTTTGAGACATTCAAATGCACTTATCCTCAGCTAATTGAAGATTGTGAAGAATGGTATGAAGTCTTAATTCCATAACAGCCTACATGGAGAGGAAAAAGGCATGATATTTTCAGAGAGAGTAGGAGAATCGCAACATTAAAGGAAACAAAATGGTAGGAAGAAGAAGATAAAGAAATGTAACATGGGAATTATTTCAAAGGAATTGATTTTTGTTTTGGACTATGCATCTAAACATGGATCAACAACCCAGATAAAAACCATACATATTCTCATTGAAGAAAAATAATATGTTTATTATGTATCTATGAGGTATAAAAATGCAAGGTAGGATACAATTTTCTCTTCCTAAAGCTATCACATTCAAAGGCATTCGTTGAAGCAACCAAGCAAGTTTTTTCCTAAAAATGACTGTTTAGTCATTAACTTCAGGAGCCTATTTCCACTAAATGAAGAGACATTTTCAAAAACCGAAAGACAATTTTCCTCATAGAATTCTTATATTAAATAACCTCCTTCATTTTCTCCACAGGTCTTATGGATTGGGAGAAACAGACTGATCTTTACAGGGATATTTTTCAGGTTTTTAAAAGACTGTTTTAGCCATAAAAGTCGAAGAATTGTTTCAGACAACTGGAGTTGAATTTAAAAAACATGAGAGATTTTTTTCTTCATCACAGGCCTATATTCAAAAACCTCCTTCCGGTTTTACACAGGTCTCACAGGTTGGGAGAATTTAAAATATCCTGACAAGGTATTTTTCCAGAAATTTACAAGTTTACTATCTGAGTCATCAGTTTCAAAGGAATATTCCAAGGAACTGGAAGTGAATTTAGAGAAAACAAGACATGGGTTTATTTGGGAACATGGCCAATTACAGAAACCTCTTTTTTTTTCACACCTCTATCACCATTAGAGATATGCAGTAGGTACTTTGAAACCTATTGTTCAGTGGTCCACATCCTGAAATGAAGAAAATTTGTTGTAATTGCTTTTATTTTTAGAGTTCAGTTAGGTTTCGAACTGAAGGTTAGGTAGAGGTTATTTTGCTATAAATTAAAATTTAATTGATAGTTTTAGGGTTGTATTTTGAAGACCAGAGAGGCTATTCATTGTAATGGCTTTAGTTTTCCGGAGATGAATAAAAATTTGCAGAGGAGGAATGTTAAACCTTTTCATGGTAGAGACTCTTGTGCCATCTTTTTCTTCAGTAAGTAATTTCTTTATGTGACTGTTTATCTTGTTTGCCACTCCATTTTGAATTTTCTTTCATGCTTCAGAATTAGTGTATATGGGATAGAATTCATCTTGCATGCTCTAGGTCCATTGTTCAAGCATTTTCAAAACATTTTCTTCAAAAGTCTTGCACAATTCACCCTAGTTAGGTTCTCTGTTTGATGGGTTGTCTCCCTTTTTCTACTAATAAACCCACTAAAACCTCAAGACTAAGGAAATGGTGTCTACCTTGCCTCTTTCCATAAATCTTTAAACCCCTACCTCTTACAATCTAGTTCATACCCGATTATTGAATGCATTTCCCAATGGTATCCTCCATGATTGTCCCACCAAAATTTATAAAAACAAACTTGTTGTATCAAAAATATGACCTTCTGACTGTCTTTAATTGAATATCTTGAGTATAAAAACTTTGTAAATAGTAAGAGATCCCTCTCTGACTGTATTAGGTTAGAAATACAGTCTGGAATGGTTTTGATGTTACCTCGGGATATACCTTTCACAACTTGGGTACGTTCTGAGTGATGGAAAATTGGTGCCGTTGCCGTGGAGCGAAGGTTCAAATATTCCTTGGGTATGAAAGACATAGTTTCATATGTGATTGTTGATGGTGAACAACAGTCAGACATCAGCAAGGTTGTGCATTTTTCACCCGGCGACTCCATTTTAGAAAATCCAATTTCAATGACTCCATTGGTGACATGATCCAGAGATCAAGTTTTCAAAGAGAACCGACACTCTCTACTAGGGAAATGAGCTCATTGTAAAAACATGGAAATGCATGATGAAAAGATAAGGTACTCAAGTTTCATTTTTCTCCAATATGTCTTCCCTTCTTGTAAATTTTTTCCTATCTTTTCCTAAGCTTGTCAAAACAGTTTTCCATTGTTCATTGCACTCAAAACAAAACCATGACTGTATTCCTGTATATCCTTATTTACGAACTAAAAGTATTTCATCCTCCTGTACATTTTATGTTGATCAAGATCCTTCATTTGAACCACATGACATTAAAGATCACCCTTGTGAGCCTCATGAAACCACAGTTGATAATACATCCATTCCACATAGCTATGTTTCTTCCAATATCCCAAACCGGTACATACCACTTCATCTATCTCATGTTCTTCATGATTTTCCTCGAAATCACTGCAAATACCTTCCCAAGTTTGATGGAGAATCCAAAAACCTTACAGCTGAAAAGCATTTACAAGCCTTTGAGCGTTTCCTTGACCTCTTTGAAGTAGAACATGATGATGTTTGCATGAGGTATTTTTCCCAATCCTTGCAAGGATATGTTAAGGAATGGTTTAAACACTTGCAACCTGAATCCATGACTACATGGGAAGAGTTTTCTGACATATTTTTGAAATTTTGGGGTAAGAGGAGATCATTGGACCAAATACTTTCAGAGTTTTATTCCATGAAGTAATAGGAGGGTGAAACCATGTCTATTTTTAACAGAAGGTTTGCAAGTTTTTATTATAACATGTCGAAAGAAATCCAACCCCTTGAAAACACTGCTAAACTTTATTATGCAACTACTTTTCCTCCGCAACTGTCATTACTTCTTTTGGAGAGAAAGTCAGTCACATTGCCGCACATATTTATTGATTGTTTGGAGGTTGAAGACAATCTTAGGCTGTCTAAATTTTTTTTAGACCAAGACAGTGGTGATAAAATGGAAAAGAAATTAGAATTGGTTGAGCCACATAAACAAAAATAACTTGCCTTGCATGCCAATTCTGTTTTTTGTGAATAGAAAGATGATCAACTTACTGATGTAAAAGAAGATGGTGTTACTAATTTGTTTTCTGAAGATTGCAATCATCCTGTTACAAATTCTGTTAGTGTTGATTTTAAAAAATATTTCAGCACACATATATATGATGAATACGAGGATGTTGTACCTAAAAACCCAGCTGTAAATTTTGTAATTTCAAGGCCTACCAGTGAAGAAAATCGGACTGTAATCCAAATTCAAAAGGCTAAAAAAATAAAGGATAGTGAGTGTGCTGAAGGTGATATTTTGCCTTTGTGTTATTCTTCATTTGAACTACTAAGACAAAGACTTATAGCCTCTAAACAAAAATAGAAATTTGAGGATATGGAAAATTTCATGAACTTTTTAGAAGTGGAAGATGAGGAGGATGAACAATCATGCAGTCAATATCAACATGTGGAAAAATAAGTGGTTTGCAATGAGGAATTTGATTACAAAGAAAGAGGTAAGGGTTCTCAAATAAATGCTTCTTTTAATCTTTCACATTCAAAAATTTCATCTCAAGAAGAAGGATTTTGTTTGCTTGATTCTATTGGAGAAAATAATGATATTTCTGCTGAAGCATATAAGGAAAGTGAAGTTCATGAAATTATGGATATTTCATTTGAAAACAGTTATGTGAGTTCCTTTCAAAGTTCTTTTGAAGATCAGTTTGACAGTATGCAAGAGGAGTTACATTTTGGACAGCCTTGTCATGACAAACAGGTAATTGAATATTTTGAAATTTGTCATGCTTTTTATGATCCGGTAGAAGAATATATGGAGAAAATTTGCAGCGGGAATGGTTGGTTATGTTTCTGTCAAAAAGAGCACATCTTTTATCATAACCTATTACCATTTTGTTCTTATGTTCTAATTTCAATCAAGAATGATGAGGAAGTTTATTTATTGAATCAGTTACTTGATTGGATTCATTGGAAATCAGAGTTTACTTGACTGGGTGATTATGCTTAGTTAAGTAGTATAGGTGGTGTGAATAAGCTCGACATGGCAAGTGTTCCTTTCAACAGTTTTCAGTTTGATTTCAGTTTCAGTTTTAGTTTTAGTTACAAGTTAAGGTTTGCAGTTATAGTTACTTTTAGTTTTCAGAGTATGGTTGACAGGTGACAGGTTACAGGTTACAGTTTGGGATGTATTTGTATAATAGTTGCAGTAGGGATTGGGTACATGTTGATTGGAATTTGTTCGCATCAGTGGTTCATTTTATGGTTCAGTTTAGAACAGGTTGAGGGTTTCATAGAAATATTGGGAGCATCCCAATGGGTTTTGTACCTGGTCTACGTGGTTCTTTTCTACCTAGCAGGGAAGATATCATCCCTAGTTGGGGCCAGTTGTTAGCACTAAATTTATTTTTTCCGAAATTGGTCTTATCGCCTTTAAAATTTTCAAAGTTCCCTTGGTGATCTAGCAGTTGCAAGGTTTTATTTGGTTGAATGATGCATGTAATTTTCCTCTTTGGTAAACAAAAAGGGTTCTAGAGGAAAGTAAAGGAATTATTTTTACAATTGGTGAAAAACTGGTTTTATAAATCAATTTTGGCTTTATGTTAAAAAAAATATTATTATTTATAAATTTTATTTTCATAAAATTTATAATAAATGTTGGTTAACATATTTTTATAAAATATTGCTGGAACAAGGCCACTCATCACCATTCATCACCAAGTCACATGGGCCCAAGCAATCACATAAATCAACACACACCATCAACGGTCCGAGCTCCAAGCTCTCAATTAAGAGTATTATATATTGTTCTTTGACAAACATTAAAATGGTTGGTGTATATAAAGTCCGAAAAGACAAATTGTCCGTTGCATGTGGGATGATATTCCATCCAAAACACAAAGGTCTGTATGGTGAAGGAGATTCCAGGTAGAAAAATGTGCCTAGTTATTTTATGTAGGCAAGATATGTATGGCATTATGGATTTGGTTTAGATCTATTCTGGTTATCAATAGATTGAAGCATCGCCGGTCACGGCAGAGACTATACTATTAAATATTTTTCGTTGAGATATTGCTATATTAAGTAGATACACATTGATATCCATTTGGGTTTATTTACATTTTATGTTGAATATTGGTAGTATTTTCACGAAATTTGCATGCATTGGTTTTGTAATTTGACTCTTATCTATTTCTACATACCGAAAACAATGAGGGTAAGAAGGCCACGTTGCTCCTAGCAGCTGCTATATTAGAATTTTTCTTTTATTCAGCGCATAGATACATGAAGTATCATTTTATGCTCATGTTATTCCATATGCATTTTTTTTGTGGAGGTTGTGAGTTCGTTAGATGATATTTTGTCCAAAAATAAGAGTGTAATCGAACTTTACAAGCTTCAGTTGCTTCAAATCCAGAGGACTACGCAGGTATTTTTTACATAATTTTCAAACCAATCACATCTGATATTGATAAATTAAGAGAAATGAAGGTCGCTCGATTATACTATTTTCGAAAAGGAATTGCCGGAAATACCTCATAAACCAATGTTTTTCTCCTTTATGGCTACAATGTTTATAAATATGTGGATATTCAGAGATGTTTAAAACTCTTGTAAAAGAGAAATGGATCAACGTATCATGTGAGGATCCAAAGCATCCAACGACGTGCATTTATTCTGCGATATAACCAAGCTCGGGAAAAATAACTTTTAAAATTTGTGGAATCAAGTTTGGGAAAAATGTTTTGATGGATTAACTTTTACCAAAATCTCGATCCACGGTGTACAATCATTCCACAATGTGAACTTGCATGAGGTAAGTCAACTTTAAAATCAGCGTAATTTTAAATGGTGGGCAGCTTAGGACACTTGTTGTTGCAGCATCAACTCACCCAACAAATCAATTATGTGAAATTATTCCGTTGCGGGAAAAGGATGTTGGTTTAATTTTTAAAGACCGAGCGAAAATTTTATGTAGAATATGGTTTTAACACATGTTTATATCATAATATTTGGTAAACAAGTTTGAGAAATTCAAACGCACTTATCCTCAGCTAAATGAAGATTGTGAAGAATGGTATGAAGTCTTAATGCCATAACAACCTACATGGAGAGGACAAAGGCGTGATATTTTCAGAGAGAGTAGGAGAATTGCAACGTTAAAGGAAAAAAAATGGCAGGAAGAAGCAGCTAAAGAAATGTAACATGGGAATTATTTCAAAGGAAATGTTTTTTGTTTTGAACTATGCAGCTATACATGGATCAACAACCCAGATGAAAACCATACATATTCTCATTGAAGAAAAATAATATGTTTATTATGTATTTATGAGTTATAAAAATGCAGGGTAGGATACAATTTTCTCTTCCTAAATCTATCACATTCAATGGCATTCGTTGAAGCAACCACACAAGTTTTTTCCTAAAAATGATTGTTTAGTCATTAACTTCAAGCACCTATTTCCACTAAATGAAGAGACGTTTTCAGAAACCAAAAAGAGGATTTTCCTTAGAACATTCCTATCATAAATAAACTCCTTCATTTTCTACACAGGTCTTATGGATTGGGAGAAACAGACTGATCTTTACAAGGATATTTTCAAGTTTTTAAAAGACTGTTTTAGCCAACAAAGTCCAAGAATTGTTTCAAACAAATGGAGTTTAATATCAAAAAACTGAGAGAGATTTTTCTTCATCACAGGCCTATATTCAAAACATCCTTCATTTTTTACACAGGCATCATAGGCTGGGATAATTTAAAATATATTCACAGTGTATTTTTCCAGAAATTTACGAGTTTACTATCTGAGTCATCAGTTTCAAGGACATATTCCAAGGAACTTAAGGTGAATTTGGAGAAATAAGAAATGGGTTTTGTCCAGAACATGGAAAATTAAAAAAAAGTCTTTCTTTTTTCACACCGATGTCACCATTAGAGATATGTAGGAGGGACTTTGAAATGTATTGTTCAGTAGTCCGCACCCTGACATGAAGGAAATTTGTTGTAACTATTTTTATTTTTATTTTTAGAATTTAGTTAGGTTTAAAATTCAATGTTAGGTAGAGGTTATTTTTCTATAAATTAAAATTTAATTGATAGTTTTAGGGCTGTATTTTCAAGAGCAGAGAGGCTCTTCATTGTAATGGCTTCAATTTTCCAGAGATGAATAAAAATTTGCAGAGGAGGAATGTTAAACCTTCTCATGGCAAAGATTCCTGTGCCATATTTTTCTTCGGTAAGTAATTTAATTATGTGACTTTATATCTTTTTTACCACTCCCTTTTGTATTTTCTTTCATACTTAAGCATTAGTGTATATGGTCTAGAATTCATCTTGCATGCTCTAGGTCCATTGTTCAAACATTTTCAAAACATTTTCTTCTAAAGTATTATAGAATTCCCCCTAGTTAGGTTCTCTGTTTGATGGGTTGTCTCCTTTTGTCTACTAATCAACCCGCTAAAACCTCAATACTGAGGAAATGGTGTATACCTTCCCTCTGTCCATAAACCTATAAACCCCCTACCTCCTGCAACCTACTTCAGACCTGATTGTTGACTCCATTTCCCAATGGTCTCCTCTATGATTGTACCACCAAACTTAAAAAAAAAACTTGTTCTATCATAAATCTAACCTTCTCACTGTCTTTGATTGAATATCTTGAGTATAAAAAATTTGTAAATAGTGAGAGATCCCTCTGTGACTATATTAGGTCAGAAATACAGTCTAAAGTGGTTTTGATGTTACCTCGGGATCTACCTTTCACAACCTGGGTACATTCTGAGTGATAACAGATCCAAGTATGAATCTGTAGTAGGAAAATTTCCTTGTCCTACCAAGGCTCTGATACCATACTAAATTGAGCACATAGATATGTGGACCAACACACAACTCACAAGATAGATCATACAATTTTACTCATAAATTGAAGAATGAAATAGTGCAAAATGGCTTGCAACTGTGAATTTTTTCATTAATCAAAAGTAATTAGATAATTAATTATAATGTAGTCCAATGGCTAAATAGCCTCATGCAATTCGAATCCATGTGTGGAAATTTGAATTGGTTTGACTCTACTTGACTTCAAGGAAACTGAACTTGTCTACATCACTACCAGAGTTCAAGAATCCAACTCAAGTGTCTAATTTAGTCTTAATTATCAGTTAACTAGTCTAACTGACTGAGGTAGGCTAGCAAACATGCCTCACCCACATGCAGCCATGCATAGCTAGTGCTAACTGAGTAGAACTGAATGTAACAGACTAGAACTGAATGTAACTGACTCCTAACTGAGCTTGACTAGTCACCAACTGAACTCAACTAATGGAGGTTGGTGTTGGCACTCCCAGTGGCTCCTAATTTGTAGGGATTGATCTAGGGGGCTCCTAAACTGATGCATGCAAGTGCAAGTAGTGGTAGTTAGCCTCAATTAGTGTTCCCCACACTTTAGTAACTAGTGCATGTGCCCCAATTAGGTCAAGTGGACCGAATGGTGCTAGTGACTAAATATAGACTGAAAGGACCCCGGATTTAGACATAATTGACGAAATTGGACAAGGGAGGATTATAATCCTAACACCCAATGTGTGGATTTATCAAACCTATCATGGGCTGGTCCAACAGAAGGGATTTATAATGACTCTTCACTGAAAATAGGACTCCTTCTATGAGAAAAATAGACCTTTCTCGGGAAATGTCCGTGTTCTTGGAACTCATCATCTACATCCCAAAATTCCTCAAGCAAAAAAAATTAGGATGCACCTCATGTGCATGTGTATGGAATGTATCCAGTGGTTGCAAATTAAATATTTCTAGCTTACCAATGTCAGGACAATGCCATTCACAACAAAGAATTTATTGCAGAAATTAAACTCTTTACCTCCCACCGTCTTCATTCCCAAGGTGTCTCTATTCACCCATTCAATGGATGAAAAACGACTTTAATTTGTTGATCCATATGGAATCTTATCAAACACCTACTCTAGATCATATTCTACCATCCATAAAGGGGGTTTTAGAATGTGTCTCTTTCCAAGAATATGTGTCAGATAAGCCTTCATTGGTGCAAGCAATTCCAATACATCTTTGATCCTCTATTTTAGTGATATTTTTATTTACTCAATCCATGAATAGATGATCATATTTGCTTATTGATTCACTTTGAATTTTCTGAGCCATATTTCCCATAACTAAGAACTCCTCTATGTCATTTTGTATACCCACATGTGCTTGGCCAAAATACTCTTCATTGTTGCTCTTCAAAAACACATGCAAATCTGATCCTTCCTCATGGATTTCCTCCACATGAGGTTCCTCCATTAACCCCAAAACATTTCCTTCCATGCAGCATGAAAGGGGTGACACATTCAACTCCCTTTGAAGTTGACAGATATGCAACTTTGACTCTTGAAGGAATATTTGTGTGCTCTTCAATAAGTCGCTAGTGATATCCAACTTATTAGCGAGCCTCTCTGATTCTTCTTCTTCCTTCTTGAGTGCACTATGGTACATCTCAACCATCATGAGGAGATGATCTCTGTTAGACAGTAAGTTCATATAGTTCTCCTTCATCTTGGCCATGCATTATTTTAGTGCTATGCACTCCCCCATAAAGGCTTCTCCTTCCATCTCTCCACCATAAGCTTACCAACAACATCTTTCTACCAAGGCATTAATGTCAACAAAGTTTTTCATGGCTTCCATCAGCTTCTTTCTGTCCTCCTTTAGTGATCCACTCAAATTATGTGGCTCACAAAGAAGATACTCAACCAAGGTTTATTCTTCTAATAGCTGGCATATAGGACCATTTTTCTTGTGGCATGGATCCACAACACAAAATTCATTCTCGGCATACAAGTCAACCATTGAATTTTTTGCAAAATCACTTCCATGATGTGATGTTCATGGTATCTCTTAAGGTTGAAATGACATGTGATCATAAATAATTTCATGCCTTGTCATCTTAGCTTCATCATGCTGAAAGGGAGTCCAAAATTTTGAACTATGTTCATCTCTCTGCATCATATTTTTCTCCTTCAATTTTCCCAGTTCACACCCAGCTGGTGGGGGCTTTCCTTCCACCTCATTGGGAAGTTCAGATGATGAATTCAGATCTGATATTTTTTCTTTTTTGGATCTGATCCAAAATATACATTATCATCCTGAACAAAATGACCCTCCTCTGCATTGATTTTGGGTTCACTAACAGGTAAACTAGGAGCAGATTCATCTCCCTCACAATTGAACTGTCCTTCGTATTGCAGTTCTCAGATGCAAGTGAAGTGTTTCCATTCTCCCATGGATCATATGGTTGCAGGTGTACATGGATGTTGCAAAAAGTAGAACTTTTATCATTCATGATATTCACCTTATCCTCGTTCTGTACAAATACTTTGGTGGCCTGCTCCTCCACCAAATTTTTTGGTTCACACCTGAGCGGTGTGGCCTTGTTTTCTTCTTCATTCTGTGGCTCAGGAGGTGACTGTAAATGTGATTTGTGTACCTATTTTGGATATGATACAAAATATATCTCACCACCCATACATGAGCCAAAACCTTGAGCAGTGATATGGATATCACCCACAAAGAAAATTGAAGTGCCTTCCTCTTCAACTTCTTTTCTTATGCAACCACCTTATGGTGATTTGCACTTCACCTCCTGGATATATGTCTCCACTTCATTTCTCTGCTTCTTCAAGGAACTTGAAGCTTCTTCATATTGATGGTAACTGGAAGATACTTTTATAAAAAATCCAAACATTATTTTACTGCTTGGACAATGAGATGGATTTGATGAATCTTTCTTCTTTCCCCCTCTTTTGGCTCCAGGGGGAAACCTTCCAGTCTCCACTTTCTTGCACACTTCATTAACCATGTGTGCAATCTTTCTCATGTTTTCCCCACAGTAGGGATTTCTACATAGATTTTGTATCTCCAGAGTATAGAAATATTGAAAATATAAGACCTTCGTTATCTCTTCTTTCAAGTCACAGTATCCATGAAAAATTGAGAATATTTCTTACAGTTCTTCCCATTGAACACTTGACCACCAACACTAGTAGGTCTCTGCCAAATGAATTCATCATAATATGGGGTCAAGAAAACATCACCATCATTCCTACATAATCTACCTGAGGTATTGCATATGGGATCTTCATAATATTCTTCTTCATACTTCTCAATCTCTTCTTCTTTCATTGGTAGCAACCTCATGGTTGAAGCTTTGACTTACTGATCTGTAATGTTAGTAAATGGAGAGCCTTGTTTCCATAGGAGTGGAGGAAAGTGCTTTGATACCAATGTAGTGCCAAATTCTAGTATGAAGACATGAACACTAACTAATTCTGCAAATTAAATTAAATTTTTGATATTTGAATTAAATCCACACAGAGCACATTCAGACTAGGAAAATAAAGGTTTCTTGCTGGGAAAATTTGCAGACAAGGGAGTAGGAAGTGGGAAGAAAAAATAGATTTGTTTCATAACATTTAATTCCTTTCCCATAATACATTTATATCGGGTACCGTTCAGGTTTCAGAATCTGCTCCACAGAAACCTACTCCCACACTTCTGGGTCACCCAATCATGAAACTAGGGAAATTCCTTCCGTTCTTCCGACCAGTTTCTTAGGAAAAAGTGAAGAGGTGTTATTATTCCTTCATACATAATAAAATATGATGCTAAATGTTTTTTGACATAGCTGGAGTTGTATGTAGGATTTAGGGAAGAATTAGTGGTTTCAGGCAATTTTGGCCTAATGAGACCCTACGCAATGGAGAATCCCAAATGACAGTACGACCCAAACTAAAAACTGATATGGAGTATGTATGGGAAGGTGGGTCTTTCAGTGACCCACAATAACTCACATATTTGTATTTTAGTGGGTAGAACTCATTTACAACAGAAATGGTAAAACTAGTTATTTAAAACTAGCATTCTAGCTAGGGTACAAAATAAAGCAGATTATTCGTAGTTGAATGTCTTATATACTTTATATGAAATATAAAAGAGATTAATAACAATTTAATGAACATATAAAATCCATAAAATCAATCCCACAACCTTTGTTATTCCTTATTGCACTCAAATTTATTAATTCCCCTCATTACAATGATAAAACAAGCTTTTTATGTGAAACCGAGAAGGTAAAATTTCAGGGACAGAGTTATTTAGAACTGATAAATATAAAATACAGATTTATATGTTGTTATATAGCATAAATCATATGATATATTTACCATTACATACATAGACTCCAAAATGGTGGGCAGGAGGCCCAAAACATGACCATAGAAGGGCTGAGAGCATAGGTGAAGCATGGGCTTCACTAGAGCTCGAATTGAACATGATTGAGGCTGAAAAATATGCATGATAGGACTTCAATGTATGAACCTCAAGTGATCCATACTAGAAAATAGAATGGAATAGGAATGAAAGAGTGGGTAAGGGAAGGTTTGGGGCTCATCTCTCAAGTGTCTCATGCTCATCACTTAGAAAGGCATGCTCACATAAGCATAGATCAATAAACACATCAACCAAACTGAGTCAATGGGGTCAAATTTTCCTTTAATAACATCATGGGTGACATGTTTAGCAAGTGGAGGCCAATGGTTACATGTGAGAGCAAGTCAACCACCTCGAAGCCCTAACACTAGCCACAGAAGCGCCCTCCTTGGTAAATTTGGAATGCAGGACCATGCGGAAATGATTCCTTGTCCAACTCATCCCTTGGATTTAGTAACTGCACCCTCCTTAGTAAAACATGTTGTTTCTTTTTTCATGATAGCTTTCTCCTTTTCCCTGCTTTTGAGACTGAGTCTCCATAAGGAAACTGTGCTCTCCTTGTCCCTAAAATAGGCCTCAAACCATCACATATACCTACATCATTAACATCTAAATGAGATATGTGCATCATTAAGAAATTTTACATACTAATATGGATATGAGAGAGTTAATCATCATCAATAAAAAGAAATAATAAAATATAATTTAATATTACAAAAATCATACTCCATTAATGAAATTTTGAAACACAATAAAAACCCTATAGATAAAATATTTGACCTCCAAAAAATACTAACTATTTAAGCTTCAAAAGAGACAATTGAATATCAACATAGCTTATCACCATTCAATGGAATGACAAAAAATAAGCGGTCACCAAATGCTTGGAAACTTGCTTGGACTAGTTGCATCAAACAGGGCACACCATATCACTCCAACCATGATCTTTTAGTCCCAATAGAAGGAATATTATCGGCTCAAAATAAATATGCTTATGTGTGTTTTTTTAGCCTTACTTTTGAACTTGACTGTAAACGAAATAGATTAGTGTAGTTACGCATTAAAATCCTAAATCTTATACGTGTTTCAACCTTATTACTATGGAAAATAATTGTGAGAAAATAGACAAATAATGGCTTGAGCTACGGCTACTCTCTCTTCATACCCTCCTTCAAATAGAACACTTGTAGGAATATATTTCATGGTGATGTTTTTTTCTTAGTTGAATATCATGAGTCAAAATATAATAAATAACAACAACTGTGGCATAATTTAGTCATTTTATTCATAATTTTTAAAGATCAAAGACAAGAATAAGAAGATGGTGGAACATACAATGGCCATATTGATTGCTTGGGAAATGGAATGCCTTCTCATTATTAATCAAATGTATATATAGGACTACATAATAGAAAAACTATGGGTCAACAAATACTATGGGTCACTAATTCTAGATAAGGTGACCAAATAAACTACTCAACTAACCAACTAATTATTGCACTAATAACCATAGCAGACCATTGAGATTACAATTCTTAACGCGCCCCCTTAATCTTAACTGGGACAATACACATAGCATTATCAATGTGAAATGATGTGTGCTGGTCTATCTCTTAGCTAGGCTTACATTTCATTCAAAAATTTCATTTTTACTTTCTCCGTTGATGTGTAATTGGAGTTCTTCTTCATTGTCTTCTGGATATTGATGCTAAGCATATGTTCTTCAAGGTATTCTTTAGATTTTGGAACATAGTGCAAGTCATATTCTTCTATTTCAACATGTTTTTTTTGGTTTTCTTGTTTATCTCAACACTTAAAATTTTTGTGAGAAAAAATATGAATATATTTCATCTTTTCTTAGAGAGCATTCACATCTTCTTGTTCCTCATCAATGGTGGCAACTTCATCATTTTCATAAAGTGTTGTAGCTTCTATGTGTTATAATTCAAAGACAAACAACTAAGAAGAGACAACATCATAGACGCGTATTTTCATGTGGTAAAACCCCATAAGGGGACACATCCACACAAGCAAAGTATTGAAGCTCATTACTGAAGAGCAAGAGATTACATGTCGGACCTCAGCCTCACAGACTACTATTACATTACGTATCCCAACCATGCACTATATACTTCATGAAATAAGTTACATGAGTAATTTTTTTTTTGGTTATGCCCGTTATGAAAACTTCATGTAAACACATTAGATTAGTTGTCAATATTATCAATCTCCACCTTCACAATAAATTTTTCCAATACTTTTCCCAGGACTATTCATCACCTTTTTTCCAAACCAAGAGAATTTACACACCATCGTAACTTCTCTAACAATACTGTTTTTGTAAACATTTATGCACAATTTTCTTGAGTATGAAACTTTTTGAAATCTACTCCACCTTCACTAATGGCTTGTCTTACAAAATGATACTTTAAATCAATATGTTTAGTCTTACAATGACAAACAAGATTTGTAGCCAAATGTATAGCACTTTGATTGTCACAGAAGACATGCACACTGTTTCGCAACCTTTCAATTTATCTAGGTAGATCTTTCATCCAAATTTCCTCTTTGGAAGCATGCAAGGCAGTAATATGTTCATCCTCTATAGTGGATAAAGAAACTGTTTCCTGGATATTTGACTTCCAAATTATATCTCCACCTTCAAGAGTAAATACATAACCTAAAGTATACATTCTCTTGTACAAATCACCTGCGAATCTGAATAAACAAAACCACATACAAAATTACTGTTATTATTAAAGGTGATACGATAGTCGCTTGTGCATATTAGGTACTGAAGCACCTGGTTTCACTGCATTCCAGTGTTCTTTTCTTGGATTTTCCATGTAATTATTAATACCACCTACTACATGTGAAATATCAAGTATACTACACACCATTGCACACACTAAACATCATACTGCATTGGCATACGCTACATGAGACATATAATAATTTTCTTCAACATTGCTAGGACATAAAATTGAAGAAAGATTAAAATTGGAATCCAAAGGAACATTCAGAGGCTTTTCCTTATTCATTTCAAATATTATAAGTATTTTATAAACATAATTCTCCTGTGAAAACCTAAGCTCACCATTTCTTTTGTCTATGTGTATTTCAATACCCAAGATTTGTTTTGCAGCTCCAAGACCCTTCATATCAAAATTCCTCGCCATCTGAGCCTTCAACATGTTAATCTCATCCATGATTTTTCTCACAATAAGCATATTATCAACATAAAACACTAAGATAATGAATATGTCATTCAACCTTTTGAATTATAAACAATGATCATATTTACTTCTAGTACAACCTTGGCTCAGCATCAAAGAATCAAACTTCTTTTACCATTTCCGGGGTGACTATTTTAGGCCATACAATAGTTTCTTGAGCTTGCAAACTAATCTTCCTTTATGATGCTGCACGAAATCTTCTAGTTTTTCCATATAAATCTCCTCATCTAAATCTCCATGTAAGAAACTTGTTTTAACATCTAGTTTCTCTAACTCCAAATCAAGCAATGCAACTAGTGCTAACACAATACAAATAGATACAAGCTTGACAAATGGTGAAAAAATATCATGATAGTCAATACCTTCCATATGAGAGTACCCTTTTGCGACCAATATGCTTTGTATATTTTGACTTTACCATCAACTCCTTTTTTCAATTTGAACACCCACTTACATCCAACAATTTTTCTATCTTTGGGGAGTTCAACCAATTCCCATGTCCTTTTTTTCTCTAAAGAATCCATTTCTTCTTTCATTCCCATATTCCACTTAGCATTGTCAACAGAACCAATGGAATCATGCAAACAAGAAGGTTCTCCATCATCAGTAAATAAAAAAGACGAAACAAAATCATTATAACTCTTAGGAGGATTTATCTCCCTTGTTGATCTTCTTGGTGTAGGTTGCAGGGTTTCCACATTTTCTTGCATTTGTTCATCTTCTATGACTTCTCTCTCACCAGAAACTTCTTCTTGCTTCTTTGAATCATGAGAAGATTGGTTCTCCAAATGAACTTGTTGTTTTGACAGTACTTGTTCCTATTCCACATCAACTCTTACATTTTCGGATTTAATGAGAGAAGATTCATAAAAAATAACATCTCTTCTAATGACGATCTTGTGGGAATTAGGATCCCACAATCTATATCCTTTTATTACATCATCATATCCAATAAAAATGCACTTCTTTAATCTAGGGTCTAACATAAAACACTAATTTTTAGGAGTAAGTGCATAAGCTTCACAACCAAAGATATTCAAATTTGAATAATCACAGAGATGACTTGTCCATATCTATTCCGGAATTTTACAATCTATTACCATTGATGGTGATCGATTTATTACATAACAAGTAATAGAAACTACTTCTTCCCACAACTCTTACCCCAAATTAGCATTACTGAGCATGCTCTGTTCTCTCTCTAGAAGAGTCCTATTCATGCGGTCAACAACGCCATTTTGCTGAGGAGTGTATAGATTTGTTTTATGTCTTATGATTTCTTCTTGTTTTCAATAATTTTCACACTCTAAAGAAGTAAACTCACCTCCATTATCCATCCTTCAACACTTTATTGTCCTGTCAGTTCTTTTTTCCACCATAACTCTAAATTGTTTAAACATGTTAAACACGTCATATTTTATTTTTAGTACATCGAACCAAACCTTTCTAGAAAAATCATATACAAATAATACATAATATGTTTCTCCCCGGAAGGAAATGGTAGGAGACAAACCGCAAAAATCAAAATGAATTTAGTTGAGAACACCTTTACTAACATGACTACTTGCTTTGAAATTTTGTGTCATTAGAGGAAATTTGAGGTCTAAAAAGGGCCTCCTAAGGAAAATACTAAAATAATAGTTAAAATAATAAAATAATAGTTATTAATTTTGGAGGAAGAATGAAAAAAACTACTTTTTTTGTTTGTATTTTCGACATATCTCCCTTTGTTTTTACTCAAATTCTGAGCAGGAGAGATCATTGGATGCGGAATTTAATTCTACATCCAACGAGTACCCACACTGCATAATTTTGATAGACCCTGCTACCCCAAAAACAAGAAATACCTGAAAAAACGTGATGATGATGTCATCATCACGTTTTTCCAGGTATTTCTTATTTTTGGGGTAGCAAGGTCTGTTAAAAGTATGCAGTGTGGGTACTCGTTGGATGTGGAATTAAATTCCACATCCAACGAGCTCTCCCACTTGAAATTTGAGTAAAAACACAGGGAGATATGTCGAAAATATGAACAAAAAATAGTTTTCTTTTATGACAAATATGTCAATTCAACCATTATGATTGACTCATTTTATTGAAATTCTATTGGTTCTTGAATTCCAACTCACAAAATTTATTGTTGACGCGTTTTCCTATAAGGCCCATTGTAGACCCCAAATTTCCTCTAATGACACTGCTTTCCAAATATACAATGTCTACAAAACTTCAAATTTAGAGTTTTCACTTTTGAAAGCAATTTACAATTCATTAATCTCTGAAGTCCTATTTCACTCATATAACCATGAATTTGATGCCATAATTGAGTGGATCATGACTCCTCTTTAGATACTAATGTTGTATCATTAACTTGAGTTCTTCCAACCAATTTGTAAAGGTTTCTTATCTTCTGTGCTTTCATCACCACTAAAGCACCCTTATATACTTTTAGTACTCCACTTAAACATGTAAACTTATGATTACAAGAATCCATCACTCCCAAATAAATTAAATTTTTCTTTAATCCAGGAACATGTCTAACATCTGTAAGTGTTCTTATACCTCCATCAAACATTTTATTTTTAACACTTCCAACCCCAGTAGTGTTACATGAATGGTTGTCTCCTAAAAGAACTATTACATCATTAACTATTTGATAGAAAGAAAACCAATATTTATAAGGATAGATATGGTGCGAAGCACCAGAATCTAATAACCATTATTCATTATATTCAAAAACATTACAAATGGACAAAACCTCATCGATCATACATGAATAAGAATTAACTGAATTTGCCTCAGATTTGGAGTCATCTTTCTTAGATTCTTGTCTTTTCCAACAATCCTTCTTGATATTACCAGTCTTGTTACAATGCCAGCATTTTAATTTTCTCTTGATTCCCTTCAATTTAGACCTCAAAGTACCTCTTAACCTTTCTCCTTTCTCTTTGGATCGACCTCTAACAACCAAATCTTCTAGCGAAAAGGTTTTAAGACTAGATTTCTTCCTTAATTCCTCAAGAAATAATTCCCCACCACATTTTTAAATTATAAGGTATCAGTTGTACTAAGGATAATGGAAGAACTACTTGACCCCAAGATTCAGGTAAGGTACATAAAAGACTGATAACTTTATCTTCATCATCAATTTTAACATCCATACTACTCAACTTGAAAACAAGAGTATTACAAACATTCAAATTCTTTTCTATATTTGTACATTATATCATTATCATACCATACAACTGTCGCTTCAAGTAAATTATGTTTGTGAAATATGTGGTCATATACAAACTTTCTAACTTTCTCCATAGGCTTGGTGCTCTCTTTTCTCCAACAATGTTAAATAATACATCACCACAAGACATAATCGAATTGTTCTAAGCACTCTAGCATCTGATTCCTCTCATTCATTATCTGTCACAGTTAGAGGTCTCCTTTTCTTACCGTCTAAGGATTTTTGTAACCCGTGTTGTACTAAAAGGTCCCACATCTTTAATCTCCATAGTTTAAAATTATTTTTACCATTAAATTTTTCAATTTCAAATTTTGTGCTAGACATTTTTGTGAAAAAATTGTAATTTTTTTAATACTTAAAAAATAAATAAATATATACCCTTGAAAAAACAACACAGCCTCCTTTCTCCAGTAGTGGGCTTTCTTTCATGATCCCCCACGGACTTCCAGCAGCAGCACAATATTTGTTGAATATTGTAACTTCAAAGGAGATTGTAATGTATTTTATTGATGTAACCCAAGGGAGATGTTATTATTCCTCCGGTGGGGTGTTACTATTGTATTTGGTCATCATAGAGCCATGAGGTAAATCCTCCATTGTGTGTTGGGTCTTTAACACCCTGATAAATATAATATAATATTGTATTAGGTCTTCCTAAGTGAAGTTGACCCACTTAATTAAGTGGGGCCGATTTGTTAGGTTAAATGCCAAGTGACAAAAAGAGTATAAATAGAGGATATGTGTTCCTCATTTAAACACACCAAGGAAAATTTTAAGAACCCCCCTTAAATTTATATATCTAATAAATTAGCAAATCCCCATGATACATGAGAAAGTGCGAAGGCTATTGTATCAATAATATAATATGTATATATAATTTTTTGGCAAATCTTTCATGGAATTATAAAACCTTGTAAAATATGGGAGAATCTTTCATGGAACTATAAAATCTTGTAAAATATTGAGGAATCTTTCATAAAATTATAAATTTTTGTAAAATAAGACGAATCTTTCACAAAATTAGAAAACGTTGTATAATATTTAGTGAATCTTTAACAAAATTAAAAATCTTGTAAATTTTGGTGAATTTTTCATTGAAAGATATAAACTTGACAAAATTTGACTTAATAAAATTACCTAGATGATGTTGTATTTACTTTAGAGTTTTCATGTACTCTTGAACTAGAACACCTCGTAAAGAAAATCAAATTTTCAATCTAAATTGTTGACTTTATTCATCACAACTACTTGTATACTACTAAGTTTAGAACTCCTTCGAGATAAAATGGAGAGATAATTTCATAAATATTTGCAATTTACAATAGAACATTTTATGAAAGTGTGATGCTCATTTATCATACTACACTCAATGTACAATCAATTTTCACAAAGTATGTTGGGCCCAATCATCCCCCTCAATCTAAAAAACTTCAATGGATGGTTGCATAGCACCCACATTGACATTAACATATTTCTAGCAAGAATGCCCTCATTTTCTCACACGACCTACAATCAAGGTGAATAAGTTGTATAAGATAAAGATAATAAAGTACCTCACAAAACATTAAAACAAAAAATAGCACATTTTTTTTTGTTGACAAACTTTCCATAAAATACAAATGCCCATCATGTATAATTCACAATAGGAAAAAATTTAGAAACCACTAGTACAAAATGAGAAATTAATGACTAAAAAAAGACTAAAATCATGCTATAAATGACATTTTTTGAGTCGGCGACTAATAGTAGCTAATTTTCATTATCTTATATCTAGGCGTATTTCACTTAGTCATTAATAGCTTGACTTATTAGTCATTGATTTAGTCATTGATAGTCAATGATTTAGTCACGGATTTAGTCATTGATTTAGTCCAGAAATTAGCTACTAATAGTTGTATATATGTGAATTTAGTCGTTGTTGTAGTCACAAATTTATGATAGGGCACAGAGGAATCGAACCACCAACCTCCTGCCTATAATTAGATAGGCGCTTTACCATTGGGCTAGCACCCTTTAAGAAGTTTTTATTGCTTGACAATGATGATATTCAAACAAATTTATGATAGATAGCAATCTACAAACTACATAATTATTACTATTACAACTTACGAGTAACTAGTATTTATGATAAAGTAATTCCTCAGAGCTATGTACAATTTTCCCTATCTGGCATAGTAAACAAGTTCCAACAACATACAAAAGTGTAGATACACTGTAAATGACTAACTTCTCCGCTAAATAAAAAATAGTAATTTGTTTCAAACCAAGTGGAAATACAACAATATTCTGACCTATAGATCATTGTGGTTGATAGTTGCTAGTAAACAATGGAATTCATCCCCTTTTGGAGTCTTCAAAATTCCCACCACTGCATCCAATCTGTTGTAACCGATTGTCGAAGGTGACCGAGGAAATTTGCAGCGCCTTCTTAGGTGCTACATTCATAGAGAAGCGAGTTTATGCTTCTGAGTCCAACATGTGAAAATGAAGAGTCTATTGGAAAATTTGTAGAGTCTAGGAGAAATATACAACACTTGCAACCAAGCTTCCTGTCAACCATGTAGCTTGACCTGAGTAAGTGTTAAATACCATATCCATACTTGGCTATGGAACTCTATATGTTATGTTCATTTGGTTCTGTGCTGGTAGCTACAACCCACATGAATATTAGGTTCCTCCAAATGGCCAAGGAATTCCAGGGGTGACTGTAGAACATATTCAGAAGATATATAATAAGAATTGAACTAAGAAGCAAATACACAATCTATTCAAATATTCTCAAGTCATTTGTTTCAAAAATCCTAAATCTTTGATTTAAATTTAATGTTATTAATCACCTTCTTTCCCAAACGTTGAACTTACACACAATGTTTTGCACCTTCCTGCTAGTTTGTTTAACAATTGATCCTCCAGTTGTTGAACCAACTGATCTTGTTGGTATTGGATCATTATAAATTGACATTGCAACTGTGCTTACATGTCCTTGTGAATTCTTAAATTTAACTTTAAAAAATATTTCCCCCCTTCTCCCCACTACCATTTTGATAAAATACCATGTCCCTCCGGTGCTGGACCTTGCTCAACATGAAACTTAATATAACCCTAAATTTACAGAGAATCATAGTTGATTTGAAGCAACATTTCTTCTGTTGTGACATTTCATCCATAGTACGGGTTATGTAGATTACTTTCCTTACTCTTTTGCATCCATGAGGACATACCTTTTGCAGATTTAAATTGGTAAAGCTGAGCTAAAATCTACCTCCTAACATAGACTCAGATATGTTGTAACAGTGTTGAAACAACCAAGAAAATATAAGAAATGCTCTAGAATTTTCATGCTTATCATCATGAGTACAAATTAGTGAATCCACCTAGAATAAAAAAATAACTACCATTGATGTTAAGATATGTACCACTGGAAAGGAACTCTCAAAAAGCACATGCAATTTTAGGGGTATCATGCAACTTAAGCTTTCTGCCTCATTTTAAATGTGGTTAGCCTATTTTACCAAAGCTGGAGGTTGTTGACTTAATAAAAGATCAATTGGATGGGCTTAGATCCACTAGTAGCACTAAGCACTAGCATTGATTTCGCTTGAGGATTCAAGTAGAGGCTAGATGAGGATGCATATGGGGCTACTAATGATGAGGATCCCATTATAGGGCATGATTTTGTTGATGTGTAGTTATTTGTTGTAGATGTTATTTGGATATTGGAGGCAATTTAGGACCTTGATTTTTACACATTTTGTTTCAAATATGTATCGAACTTGTGTGATTTGATTATATTCACCTTTATATGATCATGATACATACATGATCAAACTTTGTGTATTTGGTGTCTAATGGTTTGGATATATATATGGAGGAAGAACTTGAGTGGTTACATAAGGATCATGGGCATTAGAGGATAACTTGCAACTGTAAGGGGGGGGAGGAGGAGTTATTCATACCTCCAAATAGCAAGCGTGAATCCTTCATACTGCCAAACAAGTTCATGTCTAGATACTGCAAGAGCTTTGAAGGTTTGCATTGCATTTGTAAAAAATCCACTTACTTCAATTAGGTGAGAAGATGAAAACACATGTTATTACTTATCAACCACTTTGAGTACACAAAATACACATAAATATTCCATCCATAAAATAAATGGCATAAATCAATCTGAGATTAGTAATGCTTCCCTGAATTCAACATTTGATGCAACTATAACAAGATCATATAATGTCAACACAGTTAGTCATATATAGTTAATTTAATTTCTATTTGATGTTCACTTGTATACAATAGAAACCATAATTTGCATATTGTTTTATCATAAATACTTAAGAAATGGTACCCTAACTGTAAGAAACTTCTCTTTCAAATGTCCACAAAAGTGACACATATGCACTCTGTTACCCCTCATTGCATGTTTCAATTTCAGGGTCTGCCCAGTAAAATAAGGATTAGGATGTCTACTTCATTTTCACCAGATCTATGAGTTTAAACTTTGAAGACCTTACAAATGCCAAGACATTTGTGGTCATGTTGGCCTGATTTTCTGACTTGGGACAACTAAGGAGAAATAGTCCACACAAAGTACTTAAAACGACCCTCAGTGTGTTTGGGATGACTATATCGCAGAGGTTATGGTCTCCTGCCACCAACTGAATTTATTCTCTTAAGGAGAATAAAAAAAAACTCATCAAAATGTATCTTATGTTAATCTAGAGTTTATCTAACCGTAATGTCAGTTCTTAAGTTTAAATCATCCTAAAATTTCTTTCTTAATGAAAGTCTATTGTTTTGTGTTTTGTTTTTCAATTTTTAACTGAAGAACTAATTTTAACTTAAAACCAACTAATCTAATTAAATCCAATTTAATAACTATCTAGAACAAACTAAAATTATGAATATAAACTAAGTGACTACCTTATCTTAGCTGAGAGCAACTTTGAAAACTATATTAATTATCAATTAATAACTTAAGTTAAAAAAGAAGTAAAGATAATAATTCAAATGAAAATACTTCAATTATTATCAAAAATCACTTTGCTGAATATGCACAACAACAGAAAATAAAAATAGAAAACTATTTTTATTTATTCTGTGATGTCCTATTAATCAATAACTAATGTTCAATACTAAATATTTGAATAACAGGATTATATTCATTCATGAAAACATTGTAGAAAATACAAATGAAATCAGAAATAAATATAAAATGTATTATTACTAAATCTCAATTATCAATAAAAATATTAACTAACTAGACTCAGTAATACTTTCAATCAAACATCAATATTGTGCAAACAGAGTATATTTTCAAATAATAAACACAATTATATCACAGTACAATTGCATAAAATGTAAGATTAGAAAAAAGTATATCGAAATATATATATTAAGTTTTCAGAAATAGTAACAGGCAATGATACCAATTTGAGAAATTTAGTCACAATCATCCACGAAGGTAAAACTCCAGCAGAGTAATCAAAACCAGAAATTGTATTATACATTCAATAAGTCTTTTCTTCAATACTCCATTGACCCATTACTCAGAAATTCTTTGGGACTTATATAAATCAAAAGATTAACTGTTTTTTGAGTTATTCTAGGATATATTTACAAAAATAGTAAAAACAGTCTCTTAACAGCTGTTAAGATAAATCATAAACATCCCCAGATTCTTTCAACTGTCGACAAGACTCAATTTACACCAAAAGAGGCACCTGAAAAAATGATCTTCCAATGCAGCAAATGGAGCGTAACCATCCATAATATATGCCAGCTATCAACGCAAAAGCAGCTTCAAAACCGCATACTAGTTAGCAAAACCATCTCCATTGGATTCAATGTATTTATGTCATAGGTACACCTGTAGCATACAGTTAAAATATAAGTTTCTCATTAAATTATGATTAAGATTATAATAAGAGAATAAAAATATAAAACAATCTTTGATTCTGTAGGATGTTTATTAAATTGCTCATTTACCTGTCACAACGAAAAGCATAAAAAAACCACAATAAATTGTTAAGTTGCGATTTGTAGCTTGATGGCTTTCCTTGCCTCCGATAGCTTAGCTTTGAATTTTAGGATTTTTTCTTCATAACGTTTTTCATTCTTCGGGAATTTCTCATTTGACTCAGTTAACAAATTCTTCTCTAATTTATATCTATCCTTCTTTGCCTTCATATGTTTCCATCTATCCACCCACATAAGTAATTCATTCTTATGTTGCTGTAACTCTGTTTTCAAAATAACACGAGCTTCTTCTTCTTCTTTTAACCGCTTATCCTTATGTTGCTGGGAAAGTTTGATTGACTGTTGTGCCACATTTAAAGTCTCTTCTAAAGAACACTCATCATTCAATATGGGATTAAACTGAACTTCATGTTCTGGTTGCGCCGATAAGGGTGAATTATCCACAGAATTACCATGATTACTGCTCTGTTCATGTTCAAAATATTTGAATGAGGTTTCATGACGAGGAGATTCATTCTCTTGTTCACTATCATCCTTAACAAAGATAGGTTCACTATTATGTTCCATAGTCTTTGGAATTGAAAGACTTACCATACTTCTAGTAAATATTCGACTTGTTGTTTCAGATTTTCCCATTATTGGTTCAAGAGGTTTATTTTCATCTTTGAGTTTTTCTCCCCTTAATTTGTTCTTACCCTCCCCTAACATTGTCTTAGGATGCGAATCAAAGGATAATTTAACAGAGTGAGGTTTGAACAAGCTTTTACCTTTGTCTTTCACTTCATTTTTTTCCTTGGGTTGCTCGGGAGGGTTTGAAGCATTGAACTCTTCAATTTCATCTATCATACAGAGTTTATCAAGCCCTTCATGATCAGCTACAGGGTCAGACTCTTCATTTACTTCTTTTTCCAAAGGCCTCCTTCGTTTAATGTGAGTCTTGGGTAAGCAAGTAGGCTAGAAGCCGGTTAACTCAAAACCATTATCCCTTAAAAACTCATCCCATGTTCTGCTCATCGTGGCTAATTGATACTGAACCAAAATTTTAATCAGGCCATAATGAAATAAACTATGACTTTGATTCACGGTAGTTCGTTGGACTGTTACAGCCATTGTATGTAGACTATGAAGAAGAAAATAGGGTAAGTTCAATTTCGAACCAATTGAAGCCATTAAAATCCTGAGATGGTATAAATGAACATTTGAGTAACGACCATCGTAAGACATATACCTGGAAATAACCTGAAAAGGGAGACACCATTGAGACTTCAAATATTTGACTGGAAAACAGAGTTTAAGATGTGCATCATCTTTGGATAATGGAAGAAGAAATTGTTTAAACTTCTTCTTGTCTATTTTCGCCCCTTTAAACCAGCGTTCTCCATGCTAAGGAAGCTTCGTGGCCTTGGAAATAAACTCTTCATCCACAACTAACTGTAAGTCACCAATTTGAGCGGTATTCCCATCAAAGGATAGCACGAATTGTCGAGTGAATTCTTCATTATGGCCATTGAAACTCCAAAAGAATGGTTTCCAACCAATATTTTCAAATAAGGCCGTAGCTACAGGATCCATTTCCAACATTTCCGGTCCTGAAACTTCGAAATGACTTAGAGGTGCCATTAGCTCAACTACAGGTTCTTCTTTGGACGAAGGGCTAAAGGGTGTTGTGAATACAGAAGGAATGGGTATACACAGTTCATCAAGCATGTTGAAAACCCTCACATGCTTCAAAATAGAAACCTTGAATAATTGCATGACTATCATAACTCTACTAAAATAAAATCAATTCCAAAACATAAAGATCTGATATGCGAAATCATAATTTTGAAAACAAATCATAACACATCATTAAATGGACTGTCATTTTGGAATCATATTGATACAAAATAAGGTGCAAGGTTATCAATTCATAGTATGGAAATCGACAAGTGTTAAAATGTACAAAATTGTGTCAGATCCATTCATTTCCATCTCTAAATTTTGTCATTATTAAATTAATACGTGGAAACTGGATGAACTGTCATCTGGAGCGATAGGAAGCTTTGTGTTCATGAAACATTATTGTTCATAGAGTTTTATGAAGTCGATGAAATCATCAAACTCTATACCAATGAGAACATAAATCAAATCTCTTGAACCTTAGTTCATAATAATTTAACTCGTGATCAAGTCAGACCAGCACGATGAATCCATATAACATGAAATGTTGATTCAAACCATTAAACCCTTTGATCAGATTATCCCTTGTGATTGAGAGTACCTTCAGAATCAAAGATTCTAAAGGCACTCTTAAATAATTTTGTGATAAATTATAAAAGAGAACTGATCAATTTTATTCAATCAAAGTAGAAAGAATTTGAGAGGGTTGTTGCTTGCCAATAGGTCATCATCGCATATCAAAGCAAAGATTCATTTTGTTATATGGATAAGAGATCAATACTAGAATTGTAAGAGTATGCACATGTTTTAATAAAAGCACCTAAAACAGATTATTGTAAAAGACCCTCCATCCTAGGATGGAAAAAATTTGACCTGATTTCACAGTTGTCTTCCCCATCATATTTAGTTCAACTTTATGGCTACATTTAGGAATAATCCTGAGAACCTCATTCTCCTGAAACTCAACCAGACAAACTGCACACTCCATTATGTCTATGAGATTCTATGAATCTGCACAGAGGAATGGATTTGATCCTAGGATTCTTAGTGAGTACCATATTGAATAAGTTGGGCTCATTCTTGAAC
This sequence comes from Pseudotsuga menziesii, assembly GCA_001517045.1. Classification (NCBI taxonomy): domain Eukaryota; kingdom Viridiplantae; phylum Streptophyta; class Pinopsida; order Pinales; family Pinaceae; genus Pseudotsuga; species Pseudotsuga menziesii. Next base: position 348,768 of record LPNX010947787.1, read on the forward strand.
TGGGTTTCTGTGTTCCCATCCTCATCGCAAATCTCGACCTAGTATGAGAGAGCTGGTGCAAATTCTTGCTGGCGATAAACCACCTCCTATGCTGCCTTCTGAACCTCCTTCGCCAGACACATCTACAACAAGTAACCGCTTTGATGATATCATTGTTTCTTTTTCTTAATACAAGCATGGTTCTTCTAATACTATCTCACATGATAGCAGAAGCTCATATGGGAAGCGAGCCTTCACACTCGATGGAGCATTACCATTCTCAATGCTAGCAGTCAAAGATTGAAAGGTCTGTAACTAATACATGATCGAGTGACTAGTGTTGGAAAAAGAGACTTATTTTGGACTGTTGGTACATTATCTCTAATGTCTTCTTGTTTATTGGGCTGGCTAATGATGAGTTACTTCCTTCTCACAAAATCTTAGAGCTGGACCTTCCAGATATACGGAGCTTAGAGTTTACTAAGCATAGATCAGAAAGAAGGAATTTAATGGATCTACAGTCTGTAATTAATAAGCTTAGACAAATTGTGTGCAGTATTACTGATCTTCAAAGTGTGTTTGATGGAACACAACATAATGGAAATTATGTTTGTGATTTTTCATCATCTGACACAGTTTTTCATCTCGACAAATGGCTTGATTGCAAGATTGTTAGAGACAAAAGATAATGTAAATTTAGAGGTGAATTTCGTCTGTTTTGTTTGAATTACACTTTGAAAAAAAAGTGTGTTCTGGTGTAAATTTTTCTTTTCTCAAAAAAGTCCTCGCACACATGAAGATGAAAATTATCTTAGCAAAACTGAAGTTGTTACATAAAAATACTCTGAAGGGGTCCAATTGCAACAAGAAACTACTACCTTCAAAACCGGTAGATAGTACAAGATTGGTGACATAGACTTGTTTATTATCGATATTATTATCCTCGTATTAGTGACCATGAATGGATTAATAATATTATTCATCAAGTATATTGCAAGCCGCCCATTTCTAGAAAATCTATAGAACTCTGCCCACCAAATTTATTTACTTGTAACTTTGTATAAGACCTTAGTTTCTGATGTGTTGAGGCCTGGAAATTCGCAGGCGACAGCAGTAAGGGATTCTCCCCAATCAACGTTCCCAACTAGCCCATTGACTGTTTGGTATAGGGAATCCGTCCGGTTTTACGGTCCGGCTACCGTAGGTCAAAGTAACAACAAGGGTTTACCGGTTGCGGCCCGGTCCACCGGAATTTGTATTTTTGACTTAAATATGAAATGCAAACATCTAACTAATTATGCAGGGTGGTGAAGGATGCAAGGAGCATTCACAAAGTGATGCGCAGGTTCTTACCTCTCGTCTTAAGCTCGCCATGGATCTGAATCACACATGCAGAAATGAGATGAACAAACTACTTATCTATATGCCTACCTACCTATCTATCTATCCTATCCCCGGGAAGCCAATTTGTAATTAATATGTATGAGTAATGTGGCTGTGCACACATAATTAAAAGCAATTATAGATAGTTGACATTAACTTTTACACGCATGAACAATGAAATATATTTCACAACCAGATAGCTAATTGTTTATGACAAGCATACATTACTCATGGTGGTTATTTCATAAAATAAATCGGAAATCATTAAACAAAGACATAGGTCGTAAAGTTAGAACGATCTCACGATTCATGGATATAATGCGGAAAAACAAAGTAGTTCATATTTCAACTCTCCATGGCAAAACATTTGAAATCCCACCGATCTTCTTTCAACAGGAAAACTGTAATATTTTATTGCAAAAGGAAGTAGTTCTTCTTACAATAACCTTCCAGTCTTACTGGGGAAAAAAGCCCTTTTTGCTTCTACGCTTCCTACTTTTATACAAAAGGTCAAAATGGTTGGGCTGCCCAAAGTGACCTTTGGGCTTCCCAACCTTTTTCTTTCCCAACGCTTCATTTCTCAAGACTTTTACAAAAATATTAAATTAATAAAAAGTTGACCGGTCCTCTATGAGGGGGTCCTGCTTGGTTTTCAAAGAATTTTTTCCACGCTGCTGCTTCAGTAGCGAGGCCTTCAAAAGCGCACGACTCTAGGAACTAGATGTTAATTTCAAACTTGTTAACTTGGTTCTTGATGGCCTCGATCCTTGCTGGGCTCAACTGAAGCTGGTCTTCTAGAATCTGTATACTAACGGCTGCGTGGCCCACCTCGTTCTTCAGTACTATGGCATCAATGGATTGAATCTGCTGCGTCCTGGCCTCTGCATCTTGATGCCTTTTCTGCAATATGTCCACCAAGGTCTCATGATCCGGGAACTCTTCGAACCTAAGCTCAGCCTCTGTCTGGCAGCGGTTGTATGCATTAAGGAACCTTTTAAAATATTCTGAGCATGCTACCTGTGTCCTTCGAACAGCCTTCTTAAAGTCTTCAGCAGTGTTGATGGCAAACTCTACTAGGCTGTGATCTCTCCTGAGGGTTTGATGATCTTTGGCTGGTAGTTCTCCTGGGATCTCGGCATCATCTTCTGGTCTTGCCATTTTGGCGTTCAAGACCTCAAGAACATCTTGGGACCTGTCTACGAAATAGGAGGAAGTTTCTATGATCTCCTCTAACCTGCTGTCCATCTGAAGAACTTTGCATCTTTCTTCTTCCAGAGCAGTCTGCAGCTACATCATTTTAGCCTTTTGCGCTAGGATATATTCTTTAAATGGCTGCAGATCAACTTGCTGTTCCTTTGCTGTCTCCAATTCAGCAGTCAGAGAATCCAGCTGCCCTTTCAGTTCTTTGGTGTATTCAGTATTGGACTCATAGATGATATTCTGCTGCGCCTCTAGGTCCTCCACCTTTGCCCTCAATTGTTCCTTCTCATTCTTCAGATCTTGAACTTCCTGTTGCGCATTTTCTAGAGCCTCTTGTGCTGTTCCCTTGGCTTGTATCTTCACCTGAAGGACATGTATTTCACCCTTTGTGGATTCCATTCCCTTAGCACGTGTTCATACTTCCTCTTAAGTTTGCTACCCTCTCCTCTTTCTTGTCTCAGTGTGTCTTTTAGCTGAGTAGTGGTCTTCTTAGCTGACTCTAATTCAATCATCACCTTGTTTATGTTATTAGCAGAGGCATCAATTAGTGCAGCCCCGACTCTTATCGTGAGCATAGGATCTTTGTCTGTCCCTAGCATGACTGCTGTGTCTGTGACCATCTTCCCTGATAGATCTTTCGCCTCCACCTTCTTTTCCGTCCTCCTCATTATTCTTTTAGTGGTCCTGTCATAATATATAGTACTGAAATCAGGGACTTCTTCTCCCTTCTTCTGGATGAAAGGCACTATTTGGAGCATAGGGGTTACAGGAGTGCTAGCAGTAGGTACTTGAAGGATTTGCACCTCAGGGTTTTCCTCTTCCTGACTCTACCCTGTTGGTGTTTCAGAGGCTGACTGTCGTGTTAACTTTATCTTCTCAGCCTCCTGCCCTTGGAGCTCTTCATTTAGTTTTCTCTGTGCTTCTTCAGCTGCTTGCCTAGCTGCCTCTTATGTTTCTCTGGCTACTTCTTTTGCTAGTTCAGCTGCTTCCTGGACAGCTTTCCTTTTCTCTTCTTCTCCCTTCTGCAGCCACTCTGCAGCCTCATTTTCCAGCCTCTGAGCTTCCTCCCTTATCCTTTTGGCTCCTTCTTCAGCTCTGGCTTGTTCAGCTTTGGCCTGCTCTGCCCCTTTTCCACCTTTGGTGGGGTTCTTTGGTTTGAATCTTCTGCTGAGTGCCGTCATTTTTGGGGCATTCCTGAAGACGGATTCTTCACTATCGAAATGATGGGTGTACTCGAAAAACACCTTGTGCTTCTTACAGTGCTCCGCTACTTTACCATGAGTGTCATTTCTCCGAAAAGGCATTTCCCCAAAATGGAACTTTCCTAGTTCTTCTATGAATTCAGCAGCTTGTTTCACATTGGTGAATTTACAGCTACCCAGCTTGAATGGTAAAGGGGGATATGCAGTCTTCTTGTGCTGGAACAAGAAATTACCAATTCCGTCAATGAACACCTGCCTGACCGCCTCTTTATGGATTATATAATCCGTTGCATACTTTGGCAGCAGATAAGGTGTCTTCGACCCTCCATACATTCTAAGATACATACCATTGTCTGTCAAGAAGTAATCTCCATGTTCCTCTATCACCTGCATAGCATCTTCCGACATGCAATTACATTCCTTCCGGAAGATAAGCATGTATAGCGGCATAATGAAATGATGAGCCCACAACGGTTTGTAATATGCATATACAGGCATTCTTTCCCTATCCCAGACACACTTGAGCCTGGGGAAAGGCTGGTTGCATAGTATGCAGTCTATCAAAATTGAACTCATATAGAATTCATATTTTTTACGGGCTTCTCCTCCTCCCAAGGCTGCAGCTACGCAAGAAGAGAGACTACTTGATACTAGGCTGGCCCAGTTGAAGACTGTTCCTTCTGTCGCCACATGGAATATAAGGGGTATCCACTCAAATTTGAAAAGTCTGCCATTGGCTCTACCAAAGATCCTATTTAGCATTAGAGCTATAAATCTGTAAGGAGCTATTAAACTCGATGTATCATAATCCTCGGTTGTTCTGTGTCGATAGAGCTTTCCCGGCAAGAGCATTCTCCTCAGGGTCTCCACCAAATCCATCCTGAGGTTATCCAGCCAATCATTAGATAGAAAAACTTGAGGTTCTGGTAGGTGGTAAGCCAACGCCACATATCCAGGGCTAAATGCAGCGTAGCCCTGACCTTCGACATTTCCTATAAGCATTGTGTTGTTGTTTGTATGGGGAAGAATCCATCTCATTACATCAGAGCATGGGAACAGCTCTAGTCTGGTAGCCACCTTCATGATGGCGGATTTTTCTATGTTGGCATAAATGGGTTCTTCTTCGAGACCCATGTCAGGGACTTCCCTACGGGAAATCAGTCTGTATATCTCACCCCATTTATACTCAGGCTCAACACCAGAGACACATTGGGTGTCCTCATATATATATTCGGTCTGTGTGACGACCTCTATTGCTGATTGTTCTTCGACCATAGGGGCCTTCTTTTTCTACCTTTTGGACATTGTAAGTTCTTCCTGCCATGTATAACATTATGACATTAAGCAATTCGAATTTGCGAACATTGTGCAGCAGTTTATTCTTTCTCAAGTGTATCATGACTGTAATGAAATTAAGACATAAGCCCTTCAGGCTGAAGAACTGAACTAGTATGCAATACTGTGCAATGTGCTATTATCCTATGTTAATGTGCAAGCAAGAAAAGAAACCAACACATGTATGCACAACCCAGCCATGTCCTGACTATCAGAACTACCATCACGAAATAGACTCAGTCCACTACTGCAATATAATGAGCAATGTCCTTCTGCTGTATGATACTAAAACTTGATCAATCATAATTTGGCTGGCATTAAATCTACATTATTTCACAGTATGCCATTTTTTCCACGATAACAACTCATAAAGCACAAGTATGAATCTTAAACGCAAGGTGCAAATGTATCTTTCCCAATATCAAACATTTCAACGACATGGCTTTATCAAGGGTAAAAAATGCAATAGCCCATGCTGCTCGCGGGAAGATGGTTACATCAGTGCGGCTATATACTACGGGCATCAACAACAATTTCTTGGTATATGACGCTCTCATCGGAACTGCTGTACACACTACCTTCAAATGCAAACACTACAGCGACACAGCCCTCATAGCCACCTAGGGTTTCAGACAGCCAAAGACGATAGACTGTGCGGGACGGCGAGGGCAGAAGTTGGGGTTCGAAATCGGGTCAACGGTAAAAGCACCGGCGGGGGGAAACATACGACCACCAGAAAACCACCGTAAAAATTCTTTGGGCCTCATCATCGTAAGGGGGACACTGGGTGCAGGCGGCGTAACGGCTGCCTGCACCGCGCCTTCATACACTGCGCGCGGGGCGGAAAAAACAGGCCGAGGTCAACAATGATTAAAATGCGATTCTTAAAGAAAACGCCCCCCTTCCCAAAACGCAAACAGTTAACCTAACGGCAAATCTCAATACGCGGGTGCAAAACGCCGGGCGGGCAAGGAAAATGACTACGGCAAACCAAAACGGCGGTGAACCCTTGTACGTATGTAAAACGAGGTTTTCCTAAAACATCTAACCGTAGCCTATAAATCCTGAAAGGCACAAAGCATGGCAAGAATGGCCTACCTGGTAACGACGTGAAGCTGACGGGGCGAGGACGGTTGAGCTTCCAATTGACACCTGGATGCAAACACCGGCACGATAGTCCACGGGGGTAGAGGAATCGACAGTGCAGAGGGGGAAAACGACAGCTCGGGCCCAAAACAATAATAGAAAAATCTAAATCCCGTCCCCGTATACATAAAAAAAAAATCGCACGTGTGACATGACGTATCGGTCGGGAAACGGATCTGAGTCGGGCGGCGAGAACCCCAGACCTTCTGCAATGGCGAACAGTTACCATCCTCAACTCATCCGCAGCGCATGAAAAAATAACGATGATCGGGCGTCGGCAGGGACCGAGATAGAAAACCAACAACTCGGACTCCTCCGCAATGGCGGGCCTTCGACTCGGGAGCCCAACATCTTGAGACCCTCCGTAACGACGGACTTTCAAAATACGACACCGTCCGCAATGGGGGAGGGAGCAATAGAAAAGCGCTCCGATACAAAGCCGGAAGAAAACCAAAACACACGTCGGAGCGAAAAAGAAAGTCAGAACCCGAGATGGTCCGCAACATCGGAGGGTAGAATCGAAGATCCGATTGCAACGGCGGTCGGGGGAATACTTATCCCTTTCGATGAAGAAAACCCAAGGCACCCACAACGGTGAAAAATAAAAAATTATCCGCAACAGTCAGAGAACCGTAAATCACCCGCAACGGCGGGAGACGAAATTGGATCAACTCCCGATTCAGCAAGGCTTTGAAGGTATCCAAAAAACAATGATGAGCTTGATTATAGATAGGATTAGTTAAGCATTAAAGGAGAAAAACAACTCGATTGATAGCAATTCAAAGTGCTGTAAAACATTCCATAGACCAAAACCGAGAAGAAAAACCACCTAAATCAAAGTAGAGGAGGGTCCTAAAATTTTTAGAATTTTGGGAAAATGTTGCAGCAGCAACATGATGATATCATGATTGTTATAGTCTAAAACACAGAAGCAGTGAATATACAGTTTTCAAGTTAAAAAAATTTCAGTATCTAGTTGTTCACTACAAGAAAACCATCATCAATTTAACAGGAAATAAGATGTGATAAAATTGCATGTCCAAAGTGCCCTCCTCAGAGAGTTTGTCTGCAGTTGTTTACTTGTATTATATCATGTATAGGGATTTTTTTTGTTTTGAGATTTTTGTTTGTTCTGGCCTTTTGTTGATATATATATATTATTCCAGAGAAAAATAACTGTATTTTTCTTTAAAGTAGAAATAAAATTACATTCTTTAGGTGCATATTGCACTATAACATAATGTCCAGGTTACGAAATATGCCCACGACAAAAGTAAAATAAAAATATTACATGTAAGGTGATCATCTGATTATCCTCAACACTTATTCACAAGTCTTAGAGCATCCAGCAAAAACTAAGTACACAATGGTACTAAAATGTCTGGTTTGTTCCTTAAACATAGAAGTAGTGAATATAAAGTCTTCCAAGATAAAAAACCTTCAGTATCTAGTTGTGTCACTACATAAAACCATCATCATTGATTTAGTAAGAAATAAGATGTGATATGTTATTACATGTCCAAAGTGTTGATTGTAGAGGTACCCTCCACAACTTATTGAATGTGAAGTATTCCAGGCTCCCGATCCAGCCCCTCACCAGAGAGTTTGTCTGTAGTTGTGGTCAATTTCCCTACATATGTGTAGGTAAGATATTTTTGTGAACTGCAGAGATATAGCTTTGACATGTTCTACAAGTGGCAGCTGAAAGATGTCATTGATGTTTTGATCATTAGTCATCCACTTGATGACTAAAGAATCTCTGAATACCTGAATATTTGTAATTTTCGGATGATGGGATAGTCTAAACAGAGCTCGGGGTGCAAGAATCTCAACTCAATTTTTAGTACCTTGACCTGCATTAGTAATTAAATGAAAATAGTGTTGTTTCTGCAGGAAGAGGATGACTCCAATATGACATATTGTCATCCCTTTGGCATGCTCCATTGAAAAAGGCCCAAGAAAATGTCTTGTCCACAGCCAAATTCCCAATTATATGTGGCTTAGCTGGATTTCCTTGTGAATAATAGGACTGGGAAATAACAATAATATGGGATGATACCTGAAAAGGGGGAGGAAGTCTTCCTTCAAATTGACTAAAGTTGCGCATCGGCCAAATGATCCAAATTGAGATATAGTGAACAACTTGAAATGCCTTAGACTGGGGAAGTATTGTGTCAATCCAGTTGCAGGAATCCTTATAACATTGAACATAATAGCAACAAGAAGTAAATAGATGAGTAACATATTTTCTCTCCATTTTGCACAAATAGTATAGACTTGCATGATATTTTTGTTTCTCTTGAAAATAATCCCATCTTGGAACCTTTTTCAGAAGATTGAGCCACATGAATACCTTAGGTTTTTTAGGGGCTCAAATCTTCCAGATTAGTGACCACCATTAGACCGCATCTTGATCCTCTATGGCCATCATCACCTATTACCTAATAACCCATATTAAGAGAGTATTGACTGTCATTGGGTTTATTCTATAATTGTTTATGAGACTCTTCATGCAATCTAATATGACCTTGCTTTAGCTCAATGATAAAATAGACCAGATGTCAACATACATTTCCTCCAGACCTAATTGTTCAGCACTTAACCACCCTTGATGCCATATTTTGAACTGACCTTCATATGCCAACTGATTCAAACTATATATACCTTGTTGATAAATGTAGTGAACTATTTCTTATGGGAAAATATATTGTTGCTCCATCCCATTATTGCATCCAAACCTGCCTTCACATGTGACCCATCCTAGACCTTCCAAAGCAGGTGAGTGCCAATGATTGGAAAGGTCAGTGCTCAAGGCTTTCCAATTATTTGAAGCATGTTTGTGAATCTCGACAGGGTTGTGGATCCAATCTAGGAATTTTCGGTTCCAAGTACTTCTGAACCTAATTTCTCTTCCATAGACCCTCCTTGGATATCAAGTTGTAAATTTTTTTTAGCTGTCAGTGCATGTGACCAAAAGTGAATAACTGCTTCTGATCCCAACCACCCTCATTATTTGGTTTTGAGATTAGTTTCCATCTTGCTAATGGAAACTAATATTGTCAGATTTTCCTCTCCAAAGAAAATCAGAACAAATCTTTCTAATGTTTTACAAACTGCCTTGAAGAATGTGGGCTAGGAAGAACCAACACACTGGGATTAATTCTAAAATAGATTTGACAAGTATCAAATTTCATCCCCTGGAAAACCATCTATGAAACCATAAGTGGATTCTTCTTTCTATTTTGTTTACCAACCATCCCTAATATTTTATACCATAACCATTTGGTGTTAACATAAATCTATGTATTTTAGACCTTCCTGCAGGATCCACAGATCTGAATTGGAATAGATGGATCAACCTTTTAGACATGTCCTCACTGATGTAGCTAAAAATGATAGAATATTTCTTCAGGTTGATCTCATACTTGATGTTGTGTAGTAAAGATGTAAAATTTCGCAAAACATCTTTGCCTCTTCAAGTGTGCCATTAACAAATAGTAGACCATCATTTGTCATGGAATTGTTATTTCCCCATTACAGTATTCACTGTTGATCCTGGCTGTCTGAATCAGGATTCATCATTTTAATTGATTCAATGCAAAAATCTACCTCTGGACTGACTCCCACTCCAAAATTCTCAGGGTTTCTATGCAGATCTAACGTGGGGAGTCACTTTGTATCTCTTATCCAACATTTTGTTTTTTTGCAAAATATTAAAATGACCCTCTGACGAAGAGGGGCATAAACCCTTGGATCATGAACAGGGACCTCCCTAGAGCAATTAGACACCCTATATTCAAACACCTTTTGTTTCTCTAAGGGACCCTCGCTATAGTCCACTAGTTGAACATCATCTGCTTCTATCCCTAGGGTTTCTGTAGATGACATTTTTCATCACCATATATATATATAACATTGTTGAAAAGAAGGGGAAAATGACAAGGACAGAAATAGGAGAAGTTAGTTTGGTTCTAAGAAGTGATAGATTTGTGTTAGAAACATATTTAGGAAATATTCTTTAATGATCTAACAAATGTATGGAAAAGGGTTGTACGTCTCTTCAGGGCATACACAGGTGAGCTAAATAGGATTTCACCATTTGCCATTTTTCCCAAGATCAGGTTGGATTTTATTAAGAGGGGGATATTTAGACCATGGCCCAGGCCACTTTGACTTTAATGTTGAGTTTTCAGAAGTGGCAAGTGAAGGACTCATGAGCCACAATGAGAATGTGGATTCCTAATAAGCATGTAGTCCATCAATTTAATTAATCCATTTGACCAATGAGTATGTCTAAATCTTGTGAAATTAATGGTATTTGTTAATGTTGATTCTTAGTTAAATTTAGTAAGCTTAAAATAAGTTTACTTTATTGAAAACCATTTAGAATTGGAACTCTTCAACCTTTAGGAGATTACTCCACCATCCAATGGTTGCAATCATTTAACTAAGTTACTTTACCAGCGAATATGTCTAAACCCTGATAAAATTAAAGGTTCCTGCAAATGTTTGTATCCAGATTTAGTAAGTTCCCAAAAAGTATACTTTGTCAAAAGACCTTTAGAACTGGAAATATGCCAAAGTTGGTGGATTATTCCATCACCCTCAGTTGTATTTTCATCATGTCACACTTCTGCAGGACACCTAATTGGTATTTTATGAAATGATTAATCACCATCAGTTTCTCTACAAAGCAAACTTTCTTTCTCTGGTTTAGATGGAAGAGATTGGTCTTTATAAAATTTATGGCTGTAGTTTGCGATGAAGCCATGCTATTTGAAGTTTCTGAGGCTAAGGAAGCATGTGTATCCCTAGGATGGCCTTTTGAATAAGTTGAAGGACAAATAAGAGGAAGGAGTTGGTTTCCTTGTTTTTTTTGGACAACACTTTCTCTCACAATAAAAAGCACTTCCCTGTAGCTAAAGTCGTATAGTGTGTATCTCATGACCTGGTTCTATATGATATGAAAAATGCAGTTAATGAGATGGGTTCATGAGAAGGCTAATGCCTTGAACTTTCATAGGACCGTTAGATAATATTGAAGTCTGATCAACTAGATGATATTTCTTTCACAACATGATAGGATGTTTGAATTTGGGCAAGGCCACAAGCTCATAAAATGTACAGAGTTCCATGTGTGATGTATGTTGTATGCATAGTTTTAAAAATTGGAATTGGACTTGGAATTGGTTGAGGTTCAACTTGGAATTGGAATGGGAATCCGTAATGAATTAGTCATAAATCGGCCGATTTGAATTTAATAAATCAGTTTGCTAAAAAATACATAAAATGTCTAAATTTTAAATAAAAACAACATTTTCAAGATTATTACACATGATTCCAAAGCATCCAAAGAATTAGAGACAAAATATCCAAAGTTTGTTCATGTATATACCATATAAAAGGCATCATATCAAAATGGCACAAAGTGTATTGTGCAATACATATCTAGAAGACTGAGACTGGAACAAAATACATAATTTACAGCCTATAGGCTCTTTCACAAGTCACAATCTGCCACTCTCCCACACTACAGTGACTGCACTAGAACAACTCACTGTTCAACACTTCAACTGTCAAGTTTCAAGTTTCAACACAGTCATGGATTCCATGACCTCAGTTCACTATTTAGAATTTAACATAGTCACATCTTTTCAAGACTTATCAAGGCTCTCCAGATTCCAGTTCACCAATGATAATTCATAAGATGAATGGTGTAGGAAATAAAGGTTGGCGGGTCGTCATTATATAGTTTTACGCCTAGGGTTGGGTTAGGTTAGGGACAAAACCAATCAAAAAATGTAATTGTGTTGTTTTCTTGAGTCTGTTGGCACCCACCCAAACTATCAGACAAACGGGACGATGTTTTACATAACTCGTCTCATTAGACCAGTTTAGTACCGAACCAATTTGAAGATCGATTTGATTTGGTTCCTTATAAATCCAGTGGATCAACCGATTTTGAAACTGCTTTGGTCAATTTTTAAATCTATGGTTGTATGGCACATCATGAACACAATGACCAGCAGGGAGCATGTATTTGTTATACTTTCCTAAATTTAGAAATGTTGAAATATAAACAACTAGTTCTATAATGGGTCCATGAGAAGGAAAATGTCATGATCTACCATAGGACCATTATATGGCATGGAAGTTTGTTATGCTAGATGATAGTCCATTGACAACATTACTCTTGGAAGTTTGTATTTGGGAAATCCACCTATTATGAAATTTATACAATTTCATGTGTGCTATATATTGTATGGTACATATAAAACATAATGACGAGTGTGGAGCATGTATATGTACAACTTTATAGAGTATGGAAATTTTGAAATATAAACAGCCAATTCTATAGTTTGTTTCTGAGGTTGAAAATATTTTTAGGAATCACCAGGTAGATGACTTTCTCAAGAAGATAGTTCAGGATAGTAGTATGTTGGAAAATCAAGATGAGCTGCTAGTTTTCATGGAGAAATATTATAGGTTAATGGATCAACAGATGTTTATTGTATCCATTATCTAAACTGGATTTGTCCTATTACCAAACCAAGATATTTATTTTTTCCAAAAGGGGATAGTGAGGCAAAATTTGGAGATGTTGCTAATGCATTAATAAATGAATATTATAGAAAAATAAATTCATTTCATTGATGTCTAATGAATGACCATAATAGTAGTTCAATGGGTTCTGAGGTACAACTAGTGCAAGAACATAGTGGGAGTGTAAAATCAACGCCTATTACTAATCTTCAAACCACAAAATAGCTAAAGAGATAGAAAAACGTAATAAAAAGTAATACTTATATAAAACCCATGTTGAACATAAAAAAAGAAGCAACTATCCGAGCTAAAAAAAGTTATCGAGGGGAATTCATGGATGAAACTTTAAGTAGCCACTCTTCGTCATTATTGGAACCTTCTTGAAACCATGGTGGGAACCAATTTTCTAGTTGCAGGTATAAAACAAGTGCATGTCCTCTCAATATGGAAATTGGTTTTGCATGGGACATTGGGCATTGCTTATGGTCATATATCATAGAGATCGAGGGAAAGGAAGAAGTGATCAACTTAACAAGGTTTGTCATGGGTGACATTGTAAGATCTATCTATGGAAGCAACCACTAGTTGAAAATGAGAAATTAATGACTAAAAAAATGACTAAAATCAGGTTATAAACGACTATTTTTGAGTCAGTGACTAATAGTAGCAAATTTCCACTATCTTATAGCTAGTCGTAATTCACTAGTCATTAATAGCTTGACTTAGTAGTCATTGATTTAGTCATTGATAGACAATGATTTAGTCATTGATAGTCAATGATTTAGTCATTGTTTTATTCATTGATAGTTAATGATTTAGACATTGATTCAGTCATGGATTTAGTCATTGATTTAGTCACTGAGTTAGTCATTGATTTAGTCGCTGATTTAGTCACTGATTGCAACCATTAATGACCAAATATATGACTAAATAAACTACTGGATGTGAACATATTAATGACTAAGCTAAATATGACTAAGATACGGGAAATTAGCTACTAATAGTCATATATATGCAAATTTAGTCATTTTTGTAGTCACAAATTTATGATAGGACACGGAGAAATTGAACCACCAACCTCCTGCCTATAATTAGGCAGGCGCTATACCATTGAGCTAGCACCCTTTAAGAAGTTGTTATTGCTTGACAATGATGATATTCAAACAAATTTATGATAGATATCAATCTACAAACTACATAATTATTACTATTACAACTTACCAGTAACTAGTATTTATGATAAACTAATTCCTCAGAGCTATGTACAATTTTCCCTGTTACTAAAGCTAATAAAAATACTACAAATACTCTTACCAAAAAGATTTAGTGATGAGTACCTCTTCCCATTCTTCATCACTATCATTCTCATAGTCCAAAGTAGAGTCCTTCCTGAAAGGATTTCGAATCCCAATCCCATCACTGCATAAAAAAAAAGAGTCTGAAACAAAACTTTCCCTCTTGTCTACTGCAATATTAAGAATCTATGATCTTCAAGGTGTTTCAGATGTTCCTCATCATGGGCTATCAAAATTAAAACACAACATGTTGCTTTGATAATTAATAAACTTAAAATTATGCAAAGTATATTCACCTTTTCTTTGAGAAGGTTCCATAATAAGCAGGTCTATGGTTGTGATCAAACTGCAAAAGGTTTATTGTCTTATTGTGAACCTTATTTTAGCTTTAAATCAAGTGATAAACATTCTAAGAGCCAAGAATATTCAGAAACTTATTGCTAATGGAGGCTCGACGATTATCATTTGCAAAATTAGAGACTTGACTCCCTATGCACCGTAATGTCTTGCAAAAATTATCTCTAGACCTAGAATTCAAAGAATTGCAATTATTTTGACTTGGGGAATTGCAAGTATTGCAAGTATTTAGCATTGAATCATTTACTATTTCAAAGGTACCATTTTGTATGGAGGAGTTATGCTTTGTGAATCATTATTCCTTGGCTATAAGGGCACCTAATAGTGGATTCAATAATTAAAGAGTCATGTTGCAAATATAAAGAGAAATACCCTGCTCCTACAACATTGCGTCTTTAGAGAAACCTTTAAAGGGTTGTATATTTGGCTTCTAGGTGATGATACCAGTTATTTGAAAGGAAAGACCACTAGTTAAGCATGAATTAAATTTGAAAAACATGCAAACTATTAGGTATAACAAAATATATATCAGCTCTGTGTTGAGATGTACAGGATCTAAAACAACTTCCATGATGATTGGACAACAGTTCACATTTAGAAATAACCATTGATAAGAACTGAACTTTCCTTAGAATGTGTGGTCACCTAAAATAAGGCTACACTAAAATTTAGATTATAGTAAGCTTTTGAGATTGACTAAACCTATAGAAAAGGTTGGAGAGACTGGTATTCTACAGTGTTCTTATAATGCACAGTTGCATAAAGGCATATTCTTATCAAGATTTATGACTTTCAAAATGAAGGAATTTACTTGACCATGAAATGCACATTTATGATGAAGAAAAGGATAGAGAAAATCACGATGAGGTTCATATTCCCCATTTGAACTGCCTACAAGAAACTATTTCTTCGTAAGGGTAATAAAGCATGTCTCCATCCTGCTTGAGTGGAATGTGAAAGTGCCCTGCCCTGATTATCTGATTATGAATTAGTTTTAAGTTCCAATTCCCTTCAGGCCCTATGGCATGTTTACGCCTTCCACTTTGACTCCCCAGTTGCTTCTTTAATGGAATATAAGAGCCTCACTAAGACCTGGGTCTCGTATTTTGGTGTGGAGTTATATTTATAAGTACAAAGTTCAAGGTTCATGAAGAATTGTTCAAAACATACCATTAGTACAACATTATAACATAGGGTATGTTTCTGCGGGAGGATAGAGGCAAGGCAGAGCAGACGTTAAGAGTAAGAGAGGGTCTGACCTAGCTAATTTAAAGAAAAAAATCTAAATCTTGGCTGAATTAGAGATTGAATAGTCTCTTAGTAAGGGGTAATGTGTTGGTGAGTGAGTGTAGCGCTAAGGCCTTATATTTCTTTTCTCTTAGGCACTGATTTTGGAAAGTGATGCTAAGAAGTCCCCAAGATGGCCAAGGGATATCTGGCAATCCTACACGACATTGGTAATGTCTTGGTACAACTTAGGGACATCCCCTGTGCAGTGTTAGATCTTAAAAGATAGGCTCATCTGAAAATGGTTATCTCTTGTAATTGAATCCATAAAATTAAGTCTATATCCATAGATAAGAAACTTGAAAAAATACAAGAGATAACCATTTTCAGATACAAGAGATACAAGAGATCAACTAAACTGGCATCCTTTACATGGAAAGTTTCCCCAGTGGTATTTACACGTGAATTTAATTTTATATATGTTCCAATCATTGCATTAGGTTTGGAATCAATATGTTTTTTAGATATAAACATTGATGAATGCCCACCCTTATTGACTAACAGCTTGCCATGATCAGAACTCAACCCTAATGCCGTAGCTTCCACCACCAAGGCAGGGAGATTTAATGTTGGAGACACTGAAAGTGAATGAGATGAACTTGTTTTAGGATTAGAGGAGCCCTGAACAGCTGGGATCCTCATACTAAATGATTTTTCCTGTGTAGCATGGGAGCCCCTGCAACAACCATTAATGTCTCAATATTCAGTAAGATATGTAATATTCCACCATAAACTCCTAAATCACATGGAAGCTTATGTTCACTAAACTTAATGTGTAATGTTACTCTACACCAATCCAGGGGGGTACTGGAAAACTAAACAAATATTCCATGACAAGAAATAGATTTCATACCAAGATGCACTAGCTGGCAATACAACTGATCTTCCAGCAACTCCACTGGCAAGGGAAGTCTCAGCATTACCTCCTATGTTCTAGTTTCACATGGAAATATGAATAGATATATATTATTAGGAAATGAAAATGAATCCATGTATAAAGAATCTAGAAGACAATCACTGAAGTAAAACATAAGCTGTCTAAAGAAAATACACATTAGCTTCTATACTAATGATTATTTAGGACTGAATCAGAAGCTATTAAATAATCTAATATGGAAGCATAGAAAAATATGTCTGCACAGATATCAATAACAAATGCTAAAGATAATTGGACGAAAGTACAATATACTAAAATCCTAAAGTCACTTACAGGAGCCAGTGATTTGCTCAATTTACTTGAAGAAGCTGATCCAAGCAAGGAAACCTCTGCCACTGGTGGAGGTAAAAAAATTCCCCAGTGTTGCTGTGAAGGATTTGTAACATCATAGAACTTCTGAGTTTTGCTGCTAGAAAAATAGGACATAGAAAATAAAAAATCATAAAAGCTAAATGTGAAATATTTTTTAAAACAATTTAGCCCAATAAAGAAAAATTTCTAAATTAATATAAATATATTAATAAGAATATTATGTCAAATGTTTCAAAATGAACTAAAAGAGATAACTGGGGAAACACTACAGTAACTATTACATCCCAAAACTAGTGTACAGATATACAAAGTAGCCACGGTTGATGGCTGAAAATTTGTCCATTCCAATTTCCTCCAACAAATTTTACAAAATTTCCCCCCAAATGATTTCTTGAAGGATTTCTTCACTACAGTAGCCAACTCCATCCACGTGGAGCCTTCCTCTTCCCATTGCTTCAAGCAATGAGGTCATCGTCACATAAATCTAGGATTCAAAGCATGGGATAAAGTGTGCAAGGGGGTGTTGAATTGGTTCCACATGTCAACAATGATTGTCATCACAACACAAAATCTATATCAATGATTGTCAACACAACCTCTACAAAATATACATCAAAAACTAAAAGCACAAGAATTCTGATACGAGATTTGAGAAAGAAGAAGATTCATCTTCAAAGCTTAGTCGGAGAGTTGTACTCGACCATTTTTCTTGAAAACACAAGGTATTAAATCTGTCCTTACTAAGACCAGCAAAAACAACCCATGAATCAGACAAAATTTAAAAGAATATTTCAGAGACATAACAAACAAACATACCATCACTAAGTACCAACACCTTATCACTGTCTATTACTGTGGGAATTATGTGAGCTATAGTGATCGTTGTACATTCATGAGTTTCTAATTGTATTATTTGTTGGATAATGGTGTTATTTGCAATATCATCTGAGGCTGTGGCCTCATCCATTACTAAGATGTGGCTATGCTTCAACAAGGCACGTCCTAAACAAATAAGCTGGCATTGGCCCACACTCCAATTTTCTCCATTTTTTGTCACTAAATTGAACACCACTTGTTAACAAAATGGTTAAGTACACATCCATACATAAATGATAAAAGTAAAGCACATAGAAACTGACCTAATGTATCAAGCTTCTCTTTACTAGAGCACACAACTTTTCCAAGCTGACTTTTGTCCAAAGCCTAAAAAACCCAAAAGAACAGTTGTTTTGAGTTCAATTTTTTGTTAAAATGACAAAGAAAAATAAATGCTTGGATCGACTTATGTGTGACATTGGCTTCATATATCTAATAATTAGATAGGATGCCAAATAGATATGATGAAATTTTAATATATACCGAACGAGTTTTATGCTATCAACTCGCAGTTAAAATTTAAAATTCCTTAAAGAGATGTTCCAACAGGTATTTTTTTGAACTAGAGAAAATTATATTGATAAAAAAATAGCTTTCCATTGACAGAGTCATACAAAAAATATTGGCCACAGTACATGACATCTAGCTAAGGAACATCTAAAAATAATCTGAATCATTTTAGTGAGGTAAAAACAAATAGTGGAGAGGTCATTGAACTCTCTGAAATGGAAAAGGAAAACTGAGATAAAACCAATTAGGATGAGACTTTAACACTTCATGGTCTTCCAAATTCCATCTATATTCTAATAGGAAAGACTCTAACAAGTCAATAGGAGTACAATTTGCATCCTTTCTACTTTTATAGCTCACTTAGTTAAGAAGTAGTGAAGATTATTCAAAATTTTACTGAAGTGATGAGCATCCACCTCCTATTAAGAGGTGGAATGTTGTTTACCCTGTGTATATACCATTTGGCTCAACTTGATTTCCAAGGTTCCTGAGAGGTATTGATGACAATTTCCATCAGACATTTCATCTTTCCTGGGTGTTTTATCATTGCGTGGGTGATTTTTATGCTTGTCTGGGCATTTTTATCATTGGTTGGGAAAATTTTCTTCTTTTCGCTTATTTTCTCACACCCCTAGGCATTTTTATTGTTTTCGAGTGTTTTAACTGTTTACTGGAATCTAATTCTTGGCTAAGGACAATGGCATCTGGAGTTTTGATGCTAGTTGACCTGATGATCATTTTCCAAATCAAATTTGTATCCATTCCGTTCCTTGTTTGATTGTATTCAGCATGGACATGTCTGGACTTAAGTTCCTTATAGCTCAAAGTGGATACATTATTCCACCTTTTATTGAAATCCATTTCATTGATGAAGAGATTAAATGTCTTATTTCATATGTTTTAAGGAGCAAGACTCCTCTTTCATGAATTGTTTGATCATCGTCTTCCACGGGTTTTAATGAGTGAGCATGTTGGGCTGCACTCTGCCCATAATGAGTTAGCATGCGACTATTATTTGAATGAAAACGTGAATGGACTACACAATGCTCATAGACATTCCTTACATTTGATTGTTGTGAATTAGAAGAGGGGTTCTTGGTTATCCAACTTCATACTACAACACAACTGTTGATGATAGATCACTGGGTACGAAATCTCTCTTATAAATAGAGTTTGTTTCCTTTTATTGGCTTTGGGACATTAAGAATATATCAAAGCCTTGCAGCTTGCGAACAATTATCTAATTGGTTATCTTAAGCTCTATATATTTTCCTTCCATGTATATATTCATGAAGTGCCACTATGTGTGTCTAATTGAAGGGTTGGTGGAAGATTAGCTGGGAGGTGAAATTGGTTTTGTTGAGCTATTTACCTTTAGGGAAAATTAGTTCAAGCACAAGCTATTAAACATATTCTATCCAAGCATGATATCTCAAAATAGTCATAGTTTCACAAGTTTCCAAAACATTCATGATTATGGTGTCGCCATGAGGAAACGATGAACCTTGCCATTAAAATGAGTTGTTGTCTGTAAGAGCAGTGGGAATTTGGATAAACCAAGTATTTAGTGACAGAGAACTTGCAGAGTTTTGGTCTAATTCCCTGACCACTGGTTGCCTCAGCCTATCTGCCACCTGGTTAAAACCACAGAGAAACTATCTCAAAATATTGATTGCTATTCGCATTGTAGCTGGTTGTTGTGTGTAAGCTACAAAAAGAACAGAGGCCTTGCAGCCATCAGAAGGAGAGTGACCTCTGTACATGGGGGCTTCACTTGTTGACCAATATCCTATCACGTTAGTTCATATTGTGGGTTTTAAAATTATCAAAAAATGAACCAATATATTGCAGGTATTAGGGGGGATGAGCGGTTTAAGGTGGGGGTGGGTAGAGTGGTTTATAAGGATTGAGGTATAAAAATGGGTGGGGAGGAGGTTTTAAGTATTGGGAGTGGGTTTCAACAAAAATGTTTTGGGTCAATATCTCTAGAAATTAACGGTATTCTTTAATATCCCACGATCGCACGTGCTATGCGAGTAGTTCACTAAGTGAAGTCCTCGTGCCTCTGTACAAGACTGAGAATAGCGACTAGAATAAATTCTCTGCATAGTATCCATGTTGGTGAATCAAGTGGGCTATAAGTCCCTCATTGACAGATCATTTATCTCACTCCCTCCTCCTATATATCTTTTTCTTGCAACATTGTTCTCTTTGCATCTAGTTTCCTTGATGATAAGCGGATCACAATAAATAAATTAGGGTAAGGCAGCATGGGATTCATGAATTTTGTATTAAATTTCTGCCATCCATGTTTGTCTCTTGAACTCATTAAGGCTTGAAAAATTTACCAAGTCGTGAGTTTGACCAAGGCTAACGAAGTATTACTTCCAAGTTCCGAAGTATACTCGGCCTTTTTTAGACAAGCTGAATAGACATCTCAAGTACTAAGAAGACTCAACAGGTCTTGTAACTACAATTGTATTTTCATTTTGCATATATTATCACCTGATTGTATGGTTGTGACAGTGGTGGCCTATCTTTTGCAGCCCATTTTTTTTCATAAAATGCAATGCATTTGTTGTAAAATTTGTGAAACTTATGACAGCTATTTACCATTTCAAACAAAAGCAATTATAAACTCTATCCTATCAAGATGGTAATGGTTATACAGTCCATTCAGGTTTCTTAACAAAATCCTGCACCATACCACCAAATATTCTCCAGTGGTTGACATTGGCTAATATTCAATTTAGAACTGAAAATGCATGCTAAACAACTAAAGCCTATCCATTGTATTCCAAATGAATCTTAACACATTTTATATTATCTAAGTTTTATTCAAACTTGTTTTTGTTTTCCCATGTACTATTTTTTTTCTACTTGTTACATTGGTAGGTCAAAGATATATTCCACCAAAATTAGTTGATGTCAATACCTTCTAAAATTGAAAGCATGATTTGCCTAATACCATAGTATGATATGCTAAAAATAACTGAAAGTAGCACACCAAGTTGGTGCAAATATCGTAGGGACCTTCAATTAATTCTGTGTAAGGAAATGTGCAAAACCAACATTGACAACAACTTTTCAGTTCCAAACAAATGCAAATGCACATAACCTTCTAAATTTCTAGTGATTTACTGTGCAAGGACATCAACAATAGATAACAATCAAGGGACTGAATGGAATGAATGTGAAAGAAATATGTTTTCTTCATCTACAAAGTGTCTCAAGGAATCATTTACCTGAGATAAGTCCTTGATAAGCTGCTTTTGAAGACCATGCAACCTTGTTTCAATCATTATTTGATCCTGTGAAGCTCCATCCTTGACCTTTTTAACACCTCCCCTAGTGTCATAAATATGGCACAACCTTAGAAGTAACTTCAGATAACAGTCCATTGCATATGTTCTCCCTTCACAATCCCATTTCACATAAGTTCTGCAAACTTCCACCACCTCTAAAGCCGATCCATTCCAATTCATTGCCCCATAACTTGTGCCATAGGCTAATGCTCCAATTACCCTACTTTCTGTGCCAGATCGTTTCTGAATAGGAAGAGGAAGGGACAGCTGAAAACAACTTTCTACAAGAGAAGCCACTAACTCTTCTTGAAACAAACTATTACTCATTACACCGTTTAGATCCTCTTTAATTCGTAGATCTTCAAAAAGTGAAGCAATGTCAGTTCCAGTATGTGGTTTTTTCCCTCTCCGTACACTCTCCTTTGCAAAAATATCAACACAAAGTGATGTTTGGCAAATGCAAGCCAAAGCATGCATTCGATCTGATTTTGCTCTCAAATTACTCACCATTAAAAGAAATCTCTTAAGCAAAGAAACCTGCATAAGGATTGCAAACGATGATTTTAATTTTTTAAGTAACTGTTTTATAGAGATGCAAGTAAACCATCAATTTCATGCTCTAAAAACATAAAACAAAGGTAATTTATTTGTAACTTCAGAATGTATTCATCTATGTATCTTATGTATTGTAACCCGATGTTTATTCCGAGATGTATCTATAATGTAATTGAGTCATGTTGTCATGCCCCAATGTTCTGATCGGGAGGATCAATAATGTAAACAAGTCATGTCAAGTCATTATGGGCAACCCTCCGATTGTCTAAGGGTTAAAGTCCCCGCAGTTCCGGGGCACTAGGGTTATTAGACTCTCCTAGTAGAGGTCGGCCCTGGTATGGTTTTAGTCATGTCGGGATTAGTATAAATAGAGAACTGGAGTCTCTATTTATCACACAACTCATACACACTCAAGTGTAGTGCATAGTTGAGGAAGGAGAAGATACTGGGGCTAGACAAGAAGAAGATTACTGCTATCGAGAGGTCACTTACTGTTTTGGGATTTTATTGTTTTGGTGCTGATTCTATCCCTGAGGAAGTTGTAGGGTTTTCTCCATTTATGGTTTCCCTGAGGAAAAACATTGTGTTCATTGTCTCTTGTGTTTGATTGCTGTACTTGTTATTCTCTCAGTTAAAGATCCTAATAATGCTAGCTTAATTTTGAAAAACTAACATGGTATTAGAGCTAACCTGAGAAGAAGACACTGTGCAGCTGTGGGAACTAGGGATTCCTAGTTTGTGGATCTTCCTCTACATATTTTCAGCAAAAGTAAGGTGGAATAACTCTCCTCCTTAGGGCGCATATTTTTGTCGAAGAAGAATCCAATTATGAGGTTTTCCAGTTTTGGACTCGACACTGCTGCCGAAAACTAGGGATTTTCACAGAAGAGGAATTTTTCAGTGAGCATAGGCCTGGATTGATCTCCTCCCCAAAATCGAAGTTAGGGACAAATTTCAAGGCATTTGGGTGGATAGATCTCTGGAAAAGCAAAACCCTAATTTGCTCCTGATCCAGTACTACGGGATTTCAGCTCCAAATCCAAATTTGACATCTTAACCTAGTAAGATCTAAATATTTTGTATTTCCATTAGAGGTTCTCAGTTTAAGATGTCTCATCATACCAAGCTTGATGAAAAGCTTGAGGGAGCTGATAACTTTCGAGCCTGGAAGTATA
The DNA here is from genome assembly GCA_001517045.1 of Pseudotsuga menziesii. Lineage (NCBI taxonomy): Eukaryota > Viridiplantae > Streptophyta > Pinopsida > Pinales > Pinaceae > Pseudotsuga > Pseudotsuga menziesii. The sequence continues at coordinate 372,165 of LPNX010947787.1, forward strand.
GGATCTCCCTGGTCCTGGAAGAGAATGAATTAGACTCTTACATCCATGAGGAGGTTCTAGTTTCAGAGGGAGATGAGGCAAAAGCCTTACATAAGAAGAAGATGGTTATGGAAAAGAGGATCATTGCTGATTCTATCAAGGATCACCTTATACCTCAGGTGTCCTCTCTCAAGACACCTAAAGCTATGTTTAATGCCCTAACCAAATTATTTGAAGGGAAGAACATAAAACAGAAGATGACTCTGAGGAATCAACTGAAGAATGTGAAGATTCAGAATGCAGAGACCATCCAATCTTACTTCACAAGGGTTTCTTAGATCAAGGAACAATTAGAAGCTGTAGATGAAGAAGTGGAGAATGCAGAGATTGTGATGACAACTCTGAATGGCCTTCCTAGGTCTTGGGATTCTTTCATCCATGGAATCTGTGCCAGAAAGAAATTAGTCAAATTCAGCAGACTATGGGAAGAATGTTATCAAGAAGAAGCATGGATAGTAGCTCTAGAAGAGAAGATGTGAAGTGAAGACCAAGCTCTCATAGTTCAGTCCAATAAAGGCAGAAGAAGTACTCATCACTCCAAAGGTAAGGATCCTCATCACAGAGATAACAATAGAAAGAACCTATCTAGATTAAGATGTTATAAATGTGATGAGACATGACAATTTGCAAAATACTGTCCTAAGAACAAGGTCCACTCTCATAAGAAGAAGGGGAACAAAAGAAGACATCATGCTCATGCTGCAGAGGATGATGAACCATCCAAGAAAAGAACCAGATATGAAAGTGAAGATTCTTCAAGTGAGGATGAATATGTTTTGATTTCCGCTCTCACAGGTAACATTACTCATGGAAGCAATGATTGGCTTATAGACAGTGAAGCTTCCAAGCATATGACTGTATTCAAGGAATCCTTTATGAGACTGTCAGAACATGAATCATCTCACAAGGTGAAACAAGGAGATGACTACCAATATCCAATGAAAGGTAGTGGGGAATCTTCCTATAAGCTAGACTTTGGAAAGTTTCTAACAATGAAGGAAGTATTGTTTGTGCCAAGACTCAAGAAGAACCTTCTCTCCATATTAGCATTGGATGCAAAAGGAATGAGGGTTGCATTCATAGATGGTCAAGTCATCATGTGGCCAAGAGGAAAGACTATCGATGATGCAGTGGTAATTGGAGAACAAGAAGGAGGTTTGTACAAATTGAAGGGCCATCCAAAACAAGCCTTGGTCCATGACACAGTAGAGCCAAGTGAACTTTGGCATAGAAGGCTTGCACATGTGCATTACAGAGCACTACCTATTGCAAGCAAAGCTATTGAAGGTCTTCCAGAATTCCAAGCAAAACATGATGGGGTCTGCAAAGGATGTGAGAAAGGAAAGAATATAAAGAAGACATTTCCAAGCAACGAAAGCAAAGCAAAAGGAATCTTGGAAATCATCCACTCCGATGTATGTGGTCCTATGTCATCAAACTCACTAAGCAGGTACACATATTTTGTTTCTTTTATTGATGACTTTTCTAGGAAGACATGGGTTTACTTCATGAAGAACAAAGATGAAGTATTCAACAAGTTCAAAGAATTCAAAGCCTTGATCGAGAACCACACTGCAAAGAAGATCAAGACTTTTCGATCAGATAATGGTGAAGAATTCACTTTGAATGAATTCAAAGAGCTATGCAAAGATTCAAAGATTAAGAGGGAGTTGTCCACTCCTTATAATCCACAACAGAATGGGATTGCAGAATGGAAGAACAAAACTATCATGGAAGCTGCAAGAGCCATGCTTCATGATCAAGATATTCCTATGCATCTTTGGGCTGAAGCTGCCAGAACAACGGTGTATGTACAGAACCGTACTCCACACAGAGTACTCGAGAACAAGACTCCTGAAGAAGTATTCTCCAGCAAGAAACTAGAAGTCAACCATCTCAAAATATTCGGCCGTCCTGTGTACATACACATTCCGAAAAAGAAGAGAACAAAATTAGATCCTTCAGGAAAGAAGGGTATATTTGTGGGATATTATGAAAGCTCGAAGGCTTACAGAATATATTTCCCAGGATACAAGAAGATTGACATTAGCAGGGATGTGACATTTGATGAAGACATAGCTTACAAAAAATCCAGAAAAAGACCTGCTGAAGAACCTGAAGAAGCAGAAGCACCCAGAATTCATGATACAACCATGAATGAAGAAACTCAAGAAGAAGATCGATATTTCAAAGAACCACAAAGACCTGTAGATCCACCTCTGGAGAAGAATCCTCATAAGAGGAAACCTGCTTGGGTACAAGAACTTATCCAAGGTGCAGAGAGATATGGGGCTCCAAAAGAGAATCACAGAGAAAGAAAGAGGACCAGATCTTGCTCCGGGTATGTAGATTTACTATGTGATTTCATTGATAAAGAACCTTCCAGTTATGAAGAAGCAACATAACAGAAAGAATGGAAGGATGCTGTGATCGAAGAATACCAATCGATCATGAAGAATGATGTTTGGGATGTTGTCCCAAGACTAGAAGGGAAGTCAGCTGTAACTTCCACATGGATCTACAAGATCAAGCATGCTGTAGACGGTGGCATTGAAAAATATAAGGAAAGATTTGTGGCTTGGGGTTTCTCTCAGAAAGAAGGAATAGATTATGAAGAAACCTTCGCACCTGTAGCCAGATACACTTCGATCAGATCGGTACTTGCTCTGGCTGCAGTGATGAAATGGAAGATACACCAGATGGATGTCAAGACTGCCTTCTTGAATGGTGTAGTAGAAGAGGAAGTGTATGTTGAGCAGCCACTCAGTTTTGAGACACATGACAAGGAGTCTCATGTGTGCAGATTGAAGAAAGCCCTGTACAGTTTGAAACAGGCACCTAGGACATGGTACAGTATAATTGACATCTTTCTATCTAGTTTGGGCTTTAATAAGAGTAAAGTAGATTCCAACCTTTACTACAAGGTTGAAGATGGCAACCCAATGATACTTCGACTATATGTAGATGATCTATTTGTGACAGGTATGGATGGGTTGATTATTGATACAAAGAGAAAGCTTGCTGCTGAGTTCAAAATGAAGGACTTAGGTATGATGCATTATTTTCTAGGGATGGAGGTGTGGCAGACTACGGGTGGAATTTTCCTTGGACAAGGGAAGTATGCAGTAGAGATCCTGAAGAGATTTGGGATGATGCACTGTAAGACATTAACCACACCTATGGCATCAAACCTGAAGCTATTGAGTGATGCTTCATCTGAGTCGGTTGATGCCACGATGTATCATCAGATGATTGGGTCCTTGATGTACTTGACGAATACAAGATTATATATTTTCTTTGCTGTGAACACCTTGAGCCAGTTCCTAACAGATCTGAGACATGTTCACTTGATTGCTGCAAAGCATATTCTGAGGTACCTGAAGGGTATAGTTGATTATGGGTTCAAGTATGATGTGAATCAGAAGATTAAACTGGAGGGCTATGTTGATTCAGATTGGGCAGGCAGTGCCATCGATAGGAAGAGCACTTCAGGGTGTTGCTTCAGTATCAGGTGTGATCTTTTGGTTTAGTAGGAATCAATTCTGTGTGGCACTGAGTACAGCTGAAGCAGAGTATGTTGCAGCTTGTTCAGCTAGTTGTGAGGCAGTATGGCTGTGGAAGCTATTATCTAATTTATTTTATCTCCAATTGGATGCTACTTGTATACATTGTGACAACTAGAGTTGCCTAAAGTTGTCAGAGAATCCATTGTTCCATGACAAGTCGAAGCATAACGAGATCAAGTACCACTATATTAGGGATATGGTGCAGAGGGGAGTAGTGAAGCTCCAGTATGTTGCGACGGAGGAATGGATAGCTGATGTATTGACAAAGCCATTGGCTAGGGTGAAGTTCGAGTACTTCAGGGAGAAGCTTGGTGTTCTCCAGATAGAGGTTTCCTCCAAGGGAAAGTGATGAGTCCCATAGCCATTCTGACATGGTGAGAGGATTGGTTCCTTCCATGGTTAGATGTAAGGGCTGAGCCATTCTATCATGGTGAAAGGATTGGTTCCTTCCATGTCAGATATGAGTGCTGAGATCCATAGCCATTATGACGAGTAGGTCAGATATAAGGGCTGAGCTATTCTGTCATGGTGAGAGGATTGGTTCCTTCCATGTCAGATATAAGTGCTGAGATCAATATCCAATCTGACAAGTAGGTGAGATATAAGGGCTGAGCCATTCTGTCATGGTGAAAGGATTGCTTCCTTCCATGTCAGATATGAGTGCTGACCATTCTTTTGAGTAGGACAGATGTAAGGGCAATTTCCATTCTTTGAATGGAGCTTCCTGGTGAGGTACCAGGAAAACTTAGTCTAGGACTGAGTAGCCATTCTGATGTGATAGAGGGATGTGTTCCCACTTGATCAGATGTAAGGGCTGAAACATTCTATCATGGATAAAGGATTAAGTTCCTTCCATGTCAGATATGAGTGTTGGCGATTCCGATGATCAGGTCGGAAGTAAGGGCAACTGCCATTCTCTAGGAGAATGGAGGCACCTGGTCAGTTACCAGGTAGCTCAGTCGAGGAGGACTGGGGGCCATTCTGATGTGACTATAGGATTGGTTCCTACAAGATCAGATATGAGTGTAGAGCCCTTCCATCATTGTGGGTAGGATGTGTTCCCACCTGGATGGATGTAAGTGCAGAGCCTTTTCATCATTGTGAGCAGGATGTGTTCCCGCCTGGATGAATGTAAGTGCAGAAATATTTCATCATTGTGAGCAGGATGTGTTCCATCCTGGATGAGAGTCTTTCATCATTGTGGTAGGATGTGGTTCTAGCCTCGATGGAAGTACATAAATCTTCCATCATTGTGGTAGGATGTGGTTCCATCCTGGATGGAAGTACATAACTCTTTCATCATTGTGGTAGGATGTGGTTCTGGCCTGGAAGGAAGAACATAGATCTTCCATCATTGTGGTAGGATGTGGTTCCAGCCTGGAAGGATGTGAGTATTGTGCCTTTCTGATGAGTAGGCAGATACAAGTTCTGAAGAATACCTATATGGAGGCTAGGCCTACAACCAACATGAAAAAGGGCTGGCTCTGTAGAACTTCCTGTGACAAGAAGAATCATGAGATAGCACCAGTGATGATCCAGATCGAATGATGATCCAAATCTAGTGATGATGGCCAGTGATGCTCCAGATCGAGTGATGATCCATATCTAGTGATGATCCAGATCCAGTGATGATGCCCAGTGATGATCCAGATCCAGTGATGATGTCCCGTGATGATCTAGATTCAAAGATGAAGAGGAATTGAAGATGAAGATGACTTGAAGACTTAGATGACTTGAGATGTAGAAGACGAGATGATCCAGTTGATACAGAGAAGAAGACCAGTACTGAAAATTGTGTCGAAAGAATATCTTCCTAGTTAAAAGGGAGTGTTGATGTATTTGTAACTTCAGAATGTATTCATCTATGTATCTTATGTATTGTAACCCGATGTTTATTTCGGGATATATCTATAATGTAATTGAGTCATGTTGTCATGCCCTGATGTTTTGATCGGGAATATCAATAATGTAAACAAGTCATGTCAAGTCATTATGGGTAACCCTCAGATTGTCTAAGGGTTAAAGTCCTTGCAGTTCTGGGCACTAGGGTTATTAGACTCTCCTAGTAGAGGTCGGCCCTGGTAGGGTTTTAGTCATGTCGAGATTAGTATAAATAGAGAACTGGAGTCTCTATTTATCACACAACTCATACACACTCAAGTGTAGCGCACAGTTGAGGAAGGAGAAGATACTGGGGCTAGACAAGAAGAAGATTACTTCTGTCGAGAGGTCACTTACTGTTTTGGGCTTTTACTATTTTGGTGCTGATTCTATCTCTAAGAAAGTTGCGGGGTTTTCTCCATTTATGGTTTCCCCAGGGAAAAACACTGTGTTCATTGTCTCTTGTGTTTGATTGCTGTACTTGTTATTCTCTCAGTTAAAGATCTTAATAATGCTAGCTTAATGTTCACAAAATAACACTATTTTGAAAAAATGTGAACTGCAGGGAAGATCCAAGAGAAGTTAGTATATAAAATATTTCATTTTGAAATATAAGCTAACCCAAATGTGTCATATTTCCAACTGAGTTGAGAAAAAATGTAAATGCCCTTTCAATGGAACTGTAATGTAAAACAAATATTTCATCTTTATCATTAAGGAAAAAGAAACAAGCATTCTCTTAAATAAAAGACTTCCATTTAGAAGTGAAAAGTTAGAATTTGAATGTACAAGGTTTTTTAACGTGTTAAGAGGTCAAATGACTACAGATCCCAGGTGTTATCATTCATTCAGATAACATAAGAGACAGGCGAATTGATTCATGCTGAATGTGGTAGTGGCCGACCATTAAGTAACTCTGCTTTGGAAAACAGTAAACAAAGGTGCATGGAATCTAACGGCGACATATGTACATGTCCTCTCCTAGGATATCTGAATCCTCAAGGAACTCATCTCCAACCACACGAGCATACATGTCCCAAGTAGTACTTAATGGAGATTTGCAGTTTATACGTGATGGATATTTCTTCAGTCAATTAAATAAAAAAATACTTTTCAAATACCGAAAGATGACTGCAAATAAATGGAACCAAGAGTCAAGAAAGTGTGAAATGCACCAGGTTTAGACACCCAAACCAATCATGAGGTGGATTAATACAGGATGAAACTTTTCAGAACAAACCAAACACAAATCTAGAATGAGTCCATTCCAGCAGTACATATGTCACATTTTTAACCAATGCTTCTTAAGCTGACCTTCCTTCGCCTATTTTTAACTACTGTAGAGTTCCACTTCTACCAACTACTTCTCAATTATGCTAAAACTCCACCGAGGCAACATATGAAAATATGAAAGAAAATCCAACAAATGGACAACTTTTTAAGAGACACAAAACCAAATTCAATAAAAAATGATCAAACAACAAAATTTGCAGATCATTTGGACTTGGTATACTGAATTGGAAAAATATTGAAATGCAGTATCATTTATTTACAAACAGCACTAGGGAAACAACAACACTTTATGGCAGGCAGAATTCCATGCTAGAGTAGAGTTGAAATTTACCATGATGCAATGAAAGCAAGATGAGACTGAAGCAAACTTTCTTATATCAAACAGGAAAAGTAACAATATGATCACAACAGAATAATATTAGTAAAAAAATAGTAAAGCTCTTTGTGTATCATTAGACTAGGCAATAAAATACACCGGGGAATTCAACAGAAGCTGAAACCGCTATTTTTCAAACCCACAAGGGTAACCATGAAACACCAATGGAAATATCAATATGGGGTTGTCCAAGGAAGAAATCAAAGATTAAATACAAGAAATGCAGAACAATTGTACCTCTATACAAGAAATGCAGAACAACTGTACTGCTAGACAATATTCTAAAAAAGCCCAAAACCTCATTAAGACCCAACTGATAGTTCTGGTTAAAAACCGCAAGGACCAATTTGGTACATCTGGATATATATATAGCATTCATGACAATAATTCCAAATCTAGAATATCTAAATGTTGACTGATTTCACAGGTGAGAAATATAAATGTTTATGCCGTGATTTCTGTAGCATCATCTAAAAAGGAACCCATTGAATTTGCTTTTGTTTCCTCTAGAATTGGAGCCAGGACCATTTCATTATGCCTTGGGTTCGTTGGGAAAGAATTGTGATTTTAAAGGCGCAGGGAGGCTCGGGCTCAAAAACATATTCCACTTCTCCAAGGCGCTCGTTGCCAAGTGTGTGTGCAGGTTATTAAAAACAACCAATCTATTGACTTCAATAATAGAACATAAATATACAGCACCAGACTAGATTTTAGACTGGGTTTAATCTCTGAACAAAATCCACACTAATTATTTGGTGGTTTGGAAAGTTGTTATTTGTCCCTATGATCTTATAGGGGGTGGTATTGCTTGGCGTGTAGGAAACGAGAGGAAGGTGAGGATCATCTTTGATCCATGGGCAAGATGTGGAAAAAAACACATATTACCAACTAATTTGCAAAACCTATTACATGATCATGGTATATTCTATCTCAACCAGATCGCGGATCCTCTAGCTAACTCTTTTTTTCCCAAGGATGGATTATGAGCACTTCCTTGATTCTGGATTCTGGAAGGTGAATAGGCAGACATATGGAACACATATATTGATGCATTGAATACTTCCATATACACCTTTCAGACTAAATATATGAATTGATATGGGATCATGATCAGGCAGGCTCATATACACAAAAGTTGGGTTCAAAGCACTTGAATGAGGAAATATTCAACAAGAAAGTGGTTTGGTTACTTCTAGTTAAATCCATATAAATTCTGGTTAAATCCATTTAACTCAACTTCTGGTTAAATCCATATAACTTCTGGTTAAATCCATTTAACTCAACTATAATCCATACATAGCTACATGTTATTACCCACATTTTTTATCCATTTCTCAACTATCATATTCTTTTTATATTATTTTTTGTTGGTTATTTATTCATAATTAGGAGTTATTCATGAATCATTACACTTATCTATTCCCATCCTAGTCCATAAATGAAAAACATATACAGGAGTCCACCCCAAATCTCAAATAAAAACACCTATCAACCTAAATGTACAATTCTTCTATTAATCTATTAATCCAAAAGAAAGCAACTATCTAATCTACTTCTTGCGCGTGCTTTGTTCGTCCTAATCTACGCCTATCAACATGACTATTGCAGATGTTGCATCTAGAGGGTGTTTATTGACTTTTACTTTCACTCATGTCGATTCTCAAAATACAAGTTATGTTACAGGGAGTGTTTCCCTCAAAATTGCATTGTGAATTCTGAATACATCAGAGAAAATCATTCCATATATTAAATATGGTATTATAGAACCAGATCCCTCAACATTTGTCGATGTCCTCTAATTTCCTCCTCGGCACATATTTCGACTAGGGAGAATCTAAGAAACTACATAATAATACTCATATACATACATTGCATGTATCCACAAACAAATCTGTGTGTCATCTTGTGTAGCAGGTGTAAAACGAACTCGAGGGTTTGGGGAACCAAAGACAGAAACCCAGTTTGAACCCAACATACCCTTCATTTGCAATGCATGCGGCCAACACTGCCATTTGCCACTCACCTTCTACAGTACATCTATTCAATTCTTTGGCCAAACTTGATAGAGAGCAGATTCAATAACATTTACTGATATCAATCGAGGGCTATGATCTCGCAGTGTTCGTAATGGAGATTTTGGGGGAAGCCACACATGTTTCTTGGTTAACATTAACCCTATGAGCATAGTGACCTACACACCAGATGTCTTCCATATAGCCTGCAGAGGCCGCCTTTATATATACCCATGAATCTACATCACTTGAGAGGCATGAAATCACATAAATTATATTGATTTCTTCCAGAATTCTTGGAGGTCATCCTTTGCAGCCAAATAATGAAAGGATTATATTGATTTCTTCCATAATTCTTGGAGGTCATCGTTTGTGGCCAAATCATGAAAGGATAATATAGAGAAAAGAGGGCAATAACATAGTTGACTCTAATATATTATAAAATATATGGAGATTGCTGAATGACCTCATCCATCGCAAAATGATTTAGTCTAATTACCCACTGTTCTTCTAGCATACTATCTCTAAAATACAGAAAACAAAAGGGAAAGGAAGAGATCAATCCCTTACCTCATGAGCCTGAGCCTGAATTTCAGTGTTCCCTTCATTGCTGCGTTGGAGTTGCAAAATGCTTGTGGAAGGTCGCATATGGATTGCAAGAGCGGTGGCATGGGTGCCGTGATTTCCTTCAGGTTCGACCTCATCTTTTTCCTCAACCTGTTGGACGTCAATAACAGCTGCAACCAGCGGAAGAATAAACTCCTCCTCGCCATTTCCATGTCCAGTGTTAATGGCAATACATGAAGTAGATGTGAATAAGGCTCTAGAACGATTCCGGATGCTCATCTATGTATGTACTTTATTTGTTGATCACGCCGCCCTTTATTCAACTTAGCCTTCTTTAGATGAAGTAACGGGCACATTGACTGATATTCCCCAACCCATGGAGGCTTCGTAGATCCACGAGAGCACTGCCCAGAACATGTATGATGCACTCCAAAAATATTTAGCTTATTTTATTATGGAGAGACATTTCTCAGACTAGCTTATTATGTACGAATTTAGTTATTTAATATCCCTCTCCCTCTTCACTAGTTCTGTCTTTACTTATGAGCCATCCAAAGCAAAACTAAAAAAATAAAATAGGTTTTGCTTGCTCGTTTTTGCTGCCCTGATTTATATTAGAGTGCTTCTTTTGTTGTTTTCTCCCAATCATGGAAAATCAATCCGATTCTTCTATGCCCAACGATGTGAATAGAGTTCCTAAGAATAAAACCTCTTAACCTTAATTTCCTAAGTTCCTATGGATAGCTCGTGCTTCACGCTTGCAAGGATATTTGAGTAATTTCATATCCACCACACCCACAACAAAGAAAAAAACCATGAATAAAAGAAAAACACAATAAGTAATCAAGAAAAGCATAGAAATATACAAACATGAAGGTCTAAACATTCTCCACCACATCCACAACAACAAAAAAAACCATGAATAAAAGAAAAACACAATAGGTAATCAAGAAAAACATAGAAAGATACAAACATGAAGGTCTAAACATTGCTTCCGTTCTGGAGGCAATGGAGACTGAACGTGAAGCTCAATACAAATATTTTACAGTTTCAATTTCTGTTCATTGACACCAATCTCATCACCATATTTAGAATTGCCTAAATTCCAACTCGATTTACTCTTCTTAGATGCGTCTTTAAACATCTTCTTAGATCCAAACAAATTACTTCTAAATCTGGTTCTTTTAGCCTAAGTCTTCAACACCATAGGGTAGGGTAGTGATTCATATAATAGGGCAAGGGTTCCATTCTCAGTGGCCACTGCCCTAACCCGTTCTTGTCATGCTCTGTAACTGATCCATTCTCAGCTCCTCTTGTCCACACTGACGCCATTGCCCTCTTCACTTCATTGCATAAAACCATTGACCATGATCTGCAATAGGGCATCCACCATTATCTCAGTATATCGTTATGTTTCGTGGAAGCGTTCATGTTCTATAGGTTATGTTGAAATCCAAGTGTAATACATTAAGCAAAATGGCTATGTAAAATCATTATTGGTATAGACATATTGGTGTTAGAATGGTAAAATGATTTTAAGGCATGATACTATGACTTTAAGTATTTTTAATAATATAAATAATATATAGAAATATTAAATAATGTTAATTTTAACTTGTGATTACTTTCATTTCTTTCATTTTTTAATGTATTTGGTTTTGTAGGGAAAAAATGACTAGCCAACAAATAAAAACTTTAAATTTTCAAAGATATGCCTCCAATAATTTACATAAACCCGATAAATGTGCTCCATGCCAAGA